>BPLS01026013.1:0-14372 GCA_019656275.1 Rhododendron kiyosumense
TAAATAATGAAAATTAAGAATTATGCATGAAAATATTTTATTTTTAATTTTTAATTTACACATCTTTTTTTGAAGGAATAAATACTTTTGTTTTAGCACCCATTTCGGATGGTAACTGGGTTAAGAAGAAATGTCCCTCAAAAGAAAGAAAATTATTTGTCAATTATTTAGTTGTGGGGATTCAAATTAAGAGAAAGCAAAGGCTCTGCCATTCCCAGTACTACTATGTTCTTGGAAGGAAATGTCAGGCAGAAAAAGAAAACGTGGTTGCTTTCACATGTACATATGCAAAATGTTGTTTTTACCTCTTTTTGTCTTCTTTGATCTGGTCATACCATTTGGCATTGAATCATCCAAATATATAGTGTACGTGAGTGTATTGGATCGGGAAGTTCAATTGAAGTTAAAATAAAAGAAAGAAAGAAAGAAATCACTCCAAGTTGAAATTATATCTGTATTTTCTAGGGTTTGGACGGAGGGAGAGGAGAGTAGGAACCGCAGCAATGTTATGGAATGCCAACAGCCTCCCAAACATGGCCGCCACCAGGCGGTTTATAACAACAAATTAAAGAACATTTTGAGCAATTTTTCTCTTTTAAAAGAAAATTCTTAATTTTTAATTGATTCTGTCCAGCAGGTCGAAGAAAATTTCAAAGCTTTGGTGAGTTTGAAAATGTCATTATATATATGTAAATATATATAAATAATGAAAATTATGAATTATGCATGAAAATATTTTATTTTTAATTTTTCAGTTACACGTCTTTTTCTAATGGACTAATCCTACTTTTGTTTCTGCACCCATTTTGGATGTGAATAGGGTTAAGAAGAAATGTCTCGCAGAAGAAAGAAAATTAACTGGCAATTATTTAGTTAAAGGGCTTCAAATTAAGAGAAATAAATGCTCTGTCATTTCCAGTATTACTATGTTCTTGGGTGGAAATGTCTGGCAGAGAAAGAAAACGAGGTTGCTTTCACATGTACTACAATGCAAAATTTTGCTTTCAACTCTTTTTGTCCTCTTCGATCTGGCCATACCATTTGGCATTGAATCTTTCACATATATAGTACATGTGAGTGTATTAGATAGAGAAGTTGGTTTGAGATAAAGGAAAAAGAAAGAAAGAAAGAAATCACTTCAAGTTGAAATTAGATTTGTATTTTCTAGAGTCTGGACGGACAGAGAGGAGAGAAGGAACAGCAACAATGCTATGGATTGCCAACACCATCCCAAACATGGCCGCCCCTAGACGGTCTATAACTTCAAAAATCATTTTGGATAATTTTTCTCATGTAAAATGAAATCCTTAGTTTTTATTCGATTCTGTGCAGCAGGCCAAAGAAAATTTCAATGCTTTGGTGAGTTTGAAAATTTCATTGTATATATATAAATATAAATAAATAATGAAAATTAAGAATTAAGCATGAAAATATTTTATTTCAATTTTTAAGTACATTACACATCTTTTTCTAAAGGAGTAATCGTGCTTTTGTTTCAGCACCCATTTCGGATGGTACCAGGGTTAAGAAGAAAAGTCCCACGAGAGAAAGAAAATTATTTGTCATTTATTTAGTTGTGGGTATTCAAATTAAAAGAAAGCAAAGGCTTTGCCATTTCCAGTACTACTATGTTTTCGGAAGGAAATGTCTGGTAGAGAAAGAAAACGTGGTTGCTTTCACATGTACAATAATGCAAAATGTTCTTTTCACCTCTTTTTGTCTTCTTAGATCTGGCCATACCACTTGGCATTGAATCATCCACATATATAGTGTACGTGAGTGTATTGGATAGGGAGGTTGGATTGAAGTTAAATAAAAAAAAATAAGGAAAGAAATAACTCCAAGTTGAACTTAGATCGTATTTTCCAGGGTCTGGACAAAAGGAGAGGAGAGAAGGAACCACAAAAATGCTATGTATAGCCAAAACCTTCCCAAACATGGCCGCCACTGGGCGGTCTGTAGCAACAAATTAAAGTTAATTTTGGGTAATTTTTCTAATTTAAAAGAAATTTGTTAATTTTTTATTGATTCTATGCAACAAGCCAAAGAAAATTTCAAAGCTTTGGTGAGTTTGAAAATGTCAATATATATATGTAAATATAAATAAATAATGAAAATTATGAATTATGCATGAAAATATTTTATTTTTAATTTTTAAGTTTCACGTCTTTTTCTAATGGACAAATCCTACTTTTGTTTATGCACCCATTTCGGATGTGTACTAGGTTAAGAATAAGTGTCTGGCAGAAGAAAGAAAATAAACTATCAATTATTCAGTTGAAGGGCTTCAAATTAAGAGAAAGTAAAGGCTTTGCCATTTCCCAAACTACAATGTTCTTGGATGGAAATGTTTGGCAGAAAAGAAAATGAGGTTGCTTTCGCATATACAACAATGCCAAATTTTGCTATCACCTCTTTTTGTGTTCTTCGATCTAGCCATAGCACTTAGCATTGAATCTTTCACATATATAGTGCATGTGAGTGTATTAAATAGGGAAGTTGGATTGAGATAAAGGAAAAAAAGAAAGAAAGAAATCACTTCAAGTTGAAATTAGATTTGTATTTTCTCGGGTCTGGATGGAAGGAGAGGAGAGAAGGAACAACAACAGTGCTATGGATTGCCAACACCCTCCCAAACATGGCCGCTATCAAACAGTCCATAACTACAAAGATCATTTTGGGTAATTTTTCTCATGTAAAACGAAAATCGTTTGTTTTTAATCGATTCTGTGCTGCAGGCCTAAAAAATTTCAAAGCATTGGTGAGCATTAAAATTTTACTATATATATAAAATATAAATAAATAATGAAAATTAAGAATTATGCATGAAAATATTTTATTTTTAAGTTACACGTCTTTTTCTAATGGACTAATCGTACTTTTGTTTTAGCACTCATTTCCAATGGTATCAGGGTTAAGAAGAAATGTCCCTCAAAAGAAATAAAATTAATTGTCATTTATTTCGTTGTGGGGATTCAAATTAAGAGAAAGCATAGGCTCTACCATTTCCAGTACTACTAAGTTCTTGAAAGGAAATGTCTGTCTGGGAAAGAAAACGTGGTTGCTTTCACATGTTCTATAATGCAAAATGTTGTTTTAACCTCTTTTTTTCTTCTTCGATCTGGCCATACCACTTGGCATTGAATCATCCACATATATAATGCATGTGAGTGTATTGGATTATGAAGTTTGATTGAGGTTAAAGAAAAAGAACAAAAGAAAGAAATCACTCCAAGTTAAAATTAGATATGTATTTTCTAGGGTATGAACGGAATGAGAGGAGAGAAGGAACCACAACAATGCTATGGATTACTAACACACTCCTAAACGTGGCCGCCACCAGGCGGTCTATAACAACAAATTAAAGAATATTTTGGGTAATTTTTCTCACTTGAAAGAAAATTCTTAGTTTTTAATCGATTATGTGAAGCAGGCCAAAGAAAATTTCAAAGCTTCAGTGTGCTTGAAAATGTCATTATATATATATGTAAATATAAATAAATAATGAAACTTATGAATTGTGCATGAAAATATTATATTTTTTATTTTTATGTTACATGTCTTATTCTAATAGACTAATCCTACTTTTGTTTGTGCACCCATTTCGGATGTGAACACGGTTAAGAAGAAATTTCTCGCAGAAGAAAGAAAATTAACTGTCAATTAAGGGCTTCAAATTAAGAGAAAGTAAAGACTCTGCCATTTTCAGTACTACTATGTTCTTGGATGGAAATGTCTGGCAGAGAAAGAAAAATGAGGTTGCTTTCACAAGTACTACAATCCAAAATTTTGTTTTCACCTCTTTTTGTCTTCTTCGTTCTGTCCATAACACTTGGCATTGAATCTTTCACATATAGTATATGTGAGTGTATTAGATAGGGAAGCTGGATTGAGATAAGGAAAAAAAAGGAAGTAAGAAATCACCTGAAGTTGAAATTAGATTTGTATTTTCTAGGATCTGGACGGAAGGAGAGGAGAAAAGGAAAAGAAACAATGCTATGGAATGCCCACACCCTCCCAAACATGGCTGCCACCAGACGGTTTATAACTATAAAGATAATTTTGGGTAATTTTTCTCATGTAAAATGAAAATCCTTAGTTTTTAATCGATTCTGTGCAGCAGACCAAAGAAAATTTCAAAGCTTTGGTGAGCTTGAAAATTTCATTGTATATATAAAAATATAATTAAATAATTAAAATTAAGAATTATGCATGAAAATATTTTATTTTTAATTTTAAAGTTACACTTCTTTCTGAAGGACTAATCGTACTTTTGTTTCAGCACCCATTTTGGATGGTAGCAGGGTTAAGAAGAAATGTCCAGCAAAAGAAAGAAATTATTTGTCAATTATTTAGTTGTGGGGATTCAAATTAAGAGAAAGCAAAGGCTTTGCCATGTCTAGTACTACTAAGTTCTTGGGAGGAAAGGTCGGGCAAGGAAAGAAAACGTGGTTGCTTTCCCATGTACTATAATGCAAAATGTTGTTTTCACCTCTCTTTTTCTTCTTTGATCTAGCCATACCACTTGGCATTGAATCATCCACATACATAGTGCATGTGAGTGTATTGGATAGGAAAGTTGGATTGAGGTTAAAGAAAAAAAATGAAAGAAAGAAATCACTCCAAGTTGAAATTAGATCTGTATTTTCTAGGGTTTGGATGGAAGGAGAGGAGAGAAGGAACCACAACAATGTTATGGATTGCTAACACTCTCTGAAACATGGCTGCCACCGGGCGGTCTATAACAGCAAATTAAAGAAAATTTTGGTTAATTTTTTCATTTAAAAAAAATTCTTAATTTTTAATCAATTATGTGCAGTAGGCCAAAGAAGATTTCAAAGCTTCGATGAGCTTGAAAATGTCATTATATATATGTAAATGTGAATAAATAATGAAAATTAAGAATTGTGCATGAAAATATTTTATATCTTATTTTTAAGTTACACGTCTTTTTCTAATGGACTAATCCTACTTTTGTTCATGCACCCATTTTGGATGTGAGCAGGGTTAAGAAGAAATGTCTCACAGAAGAAAGAAAGTTAACTATCAATTATTTAGTTGAAGGGCTTCAAATTTAGAGAAAGCAAAGGCTCTACCACTTCCTGTACTACTATGTTCATGGACGGAAATGTCTGGCAGAGAAAGAAAACGTGATTGCTTTCACATGTACTATAATGCAAAATTTTGTTTTCACCTCATTTTGTCTTCTTCGATCTGGGTGTACCATTTGGCATTGAATCATCCACGTATATAGTGCATGTACGTGTATTGGATAGGGATGGTTGATTGAGGTTTAAAAAAAAGAAAGAAAAAAAAAGAATGAAGGAAATCACTCCAAGTTGAAATTAGATCTGTATTTTCTAAGGTTTGGATGGAAGGAGAGGAGAGATGGAATAACAACAATGCTATGAATTGCCAACACGCTCCCAAACACGGCCGCCACCACACGGTCTATAACTATGAAGATCATTTTGGACAATTTTTCTCATGTAAAAGAAAATCCTTAGTTTTTAATCGATTCTATGCAACAAGCCAAAGAAAATTTCAAAGCTTTGGTGAGCTTGAAAATGTCATTATATACATACATACATACATACATACATACTATCACGCCCTCGATTTATTTAACATAAATAAATAGCCTTTTCGATAAATAATCCTCACATACGACTGTTAATACCCAAATGAGTTTGCCCACCTGTTTAATTACAAACGAAATCCCCAAGTTTAAAAGAAATACATCATTGGCACCGTAGCCCAAATTAAGTTAAATACATGTGCAAAGCATTTAGAATATTCCAATCTTGTGTCAAAAGATCAAATAAAGTAAATTAGTTACAATACCATCTCTATTCAAGAATAGACTAATACCAAGATGGATAAGTAACTAAGTCATGATAGCTTCCAAAAGTCTTCATTTCCGAATATACCATGTCATGCAACCTATTGCCCTGCATTCGAACATGAAAAGAAGGATTTTACTGAGTTACACTAACCTAGTAGGAAATTCTCTACAAAATCTATATGTAATGAGATGATGAGCACGAATACAGCAAATTAAATTAGATGTCAATCTAAACGAATGTACGTCAACACCCTTTACGAGTATCAAAACATTCTCACACACATATACCTATACACCCACACACATGCACACCCACACACATACTTCTTCCAACGAACCTCCACCCCTTGCAAAAATGTATTTCCACCCCTTGTATCACAATATACTCCATTCCTTGCGAAATTGTGTTTCTACCCCTTGCGACATAATATACTTCACCCCTTGTGAAATTTTATTTTCACCCCTTGCGACACAATTTACTCCACAATCACTTCACATCGACAACCTCCCTATCATCACAACCAACACCGATACCATAAACTCATTCTACACACGACCAAATACTATCAAATACGTCACACATACCTCATGAATCACAACATTCAAGTTCACAATACTACTTTCAAAGAGTAAGCAATCCTCAAGCCATAAAACATTCTATTCAACCATATATAGCAAATAAACACCTAAATCACACATAGTCACTGCAAAACATGTAGAGGAAGAGAGAAATCCCTACCTAGATAGATTTTGAGCAAAACCTTAGGTCTACCAAGAGTAATAAGCTTGAATCCTTCAAAGACAATTTTCACCCAAGCTTGGATATAAGATCTAGAGCAAATAAGGCCCAAAAACATGAATAACAAGCAAAGATCAACAAATAATCGAGAGAAGAGAGAGAAAAATGTAATAGAGCTTCAAGGAGTGAGGACAAGGACACAAAACTCACCCTCGGTTCACCAAATGCAAGAATCTTGTGATTTTGAGGAAGAAAGCCCTTGGATCTTGGAGATTTGGGGTTGAAATCAAGGGTTATAAGTGATATTGAAGTTGGGTAAGTGAGAGGGGGTGTTTCCAGAAGTGTTTCGTGGGTTTGGGAGTGAGAAATGACAAAAGGGGATATTTATAGAAGTCCAAAAAGCGTGCTGAAAATTGCAGGTACAGGTACTGGAGCCTTAAAAATGTCAATTTGATCAAGGCCTGGGCAATGGGTACCGGTACTGGGCAATAGCCAGTACAGGTACTGGCTAGGCAGAAAAGTGACAATTCTCAACGAATTCCGGAACGAACCCAACTTGATACTAACACCTCCAAACAACATTACAACCTCAAAACTTACATTTTAGTATTCTCTGAGAGTCCGATACGCAACCGAATACGTATATCCGTACACCCCCTCCAACATACGTGCAACTTTAACAATAAAACTATTCTTTTCCACACCAAATGATTTTCGAAATTATAATAATTTTATGGGTCTCTACATCCTATCTTCCTTAAAGAAATTTCGTCCTGAAATTTATAATTCAAGCCAAACAATATCATGCATCAAGTACACATGCTCATGTAACAACATATATCACCAAACAATGAATCAACAATCATAGGATTTGAAATTTCAAAACTTACATTGATTAATTCGGAAACAAGTGTGGGTACTTCTCTCTAACTTCATCTTCCCTTTCCCACGTCGACTCTTCCTTTCCGAGATTACTCCAAAGAACTCGCACTAACGGAATAGTCTTACCCCTTAAAATCTGGTCGCGCAAATCTAGGATACGTATTGGCTCCTCCCCATAAGTTGCATCAGCTTCCAACTCAAGTTCAGACCACTCTAGAATATGTGACGGATCCGGCTCGTACTTTCGCAACAATGATATGGGAAATACGTCGTGAACGCCTGATAACCTTAGCGGTAAGGCCAATCGATATGCCACTTTCCCAATCTTCTCAACAATATCAAACGGCTCGATAAAACAAGGTGAAAGCTGCCCCTTTTGCCCAAAACGAGATAATCCCCGACGCGGTGACACCTTAAGGAATACATGATCCCCCACTTCAAACGATAATGGTCGGCGACGACGATCGGCATAACTCTTTTGCCTACTTTGAGCGGTTAATAATCGTCGACGAATTACTTTGACTTGCTCGGTGGTTCTCTTTTGTGCTTCAAGAAGACATTGACAAATCGCTCTCATGCTCTCGGAGGTTTCTTTGATCAAATCCGGCCCAACTAACGTAGCCTCGCCCAAGGCGGTCCAACAAACGGGTGATTGGCACGGTCTTCCGTACAAAGCTTCATACGGTGCCATCTCGATACTAGATTGGTAACTATTGTTATACGTGAATTCGACTAACGGTAGGTGATCTTCCCAATTACCCCGAAAATCTATAACACAAGCCCGAAGCATATCTTCAAAAATTTGGATCGTTCTCTCAGATTGCCCATCCGTTTGAGGATGATATGTGATGCTAAATAACAAGTTGGTGCCAAGAGTAGCTTGCAGACTCTACCAAAAGCGCGCGGTAAACCTTGGATCTCGATCGGACACGATAGAAACGGGAATCCCATGAAAACGGATAATCTCGCGGATGTATAAACGACTAAGCGTATTAATCGAATTTGTAACTTGAATCGGCAAAAAATGCACTGATTTGGTCAATCGATCGATTATCACCCAAATGGCATCATGCCCCCTTGGCGACCTCGGTAGTCCGGTAACGAAATCCATAGTCACGTTCTCCAACTTCCATTCGGCCATTGATAGCGGTTGTAACTCCCTGACGGATCGTTGATGCTCGGCTTTCACTTGTTGGCATGTAAGGCACTTGGATTCAAAAAAAACGATGTCTCTCTTCATTCCCGGCCACCAAAACTGTCTACGCAAGTCATGATACATTTTCGTTCCCCCCGGATGAACGGCTAAAGGTGAATGGTGAAATTCTCTCAAGATTTCCTCCCAATACAAAATGCGTACAAACAATTTTCCCTGGTATTGCAAACCTTGATCGGCATGAATCATCCACCCCTCTCGAGCCTTTCCACTAAGAAATTTGGCACGAAACTCTCCCGCTTCTTCATCATGTTATTGGGCCTCAATTACTCGAATTGACAAGGTCGATTAAATAGTTAAGTTACATAGGGTGACTCCCTCTCAAACTTCCTCGAAATGCAAGGCTTACGCACCCAAATCATTTGTCATCTTCCACTCATGAATGGATAGATTCGCAAGGTGTGTCGATTTTCTACTTAATGTATCCGCTACCACATTCATCTTTCCCGGGTGATATTGCAACTCAAAATCGTAATCTTCTAAGTGTTCCATCCATCGGCGTTATGCGGCTTTCTCTTATGCGTATCACGTTATCATGCCCGTTGATTTTATAGTTAAAAGTGATGGCGTTGATAATATAGATAAGGTCTATTTACGGGCCGGTGCCAAAAATAAGCACACAAGTGAAAGGCTCAGTATGCTACGACTTGATGGGCTCCTATATGGATAATTTTGTGATGATGTGCTTATTTGAGTTGAGTTATGCTGGATGGGCCCAGGTACATGGAAGGAGTCCGCGCCATGTCAATGTTCAAATCTGTATGCGAAGAGATTTCCTTTTTCCCAGCCACCTGAATCATATAAGATAATAAGGTCGACTTCACCACTCTCAATTGGTCAGTTTGATACCTAAAAAATTAGTAGGCAAAGTCCGTCGGAATGAGGAGTGTACCTATAGGGGTGGCTTGGAACCAAAAGAAAGCCTTCACTTAATGGATGTATTTTGCTAATTTTAAAGTTACGAACATATGTTAATTATAAATATAAAGTTCCTAGCATTTTATGAAAGGTCAGGTAAGTTAACCATTAATATATGCTAATTCTTCAATCTTGCCATCTTATAACAAAGTAACTCAATTCTTAATGTTCAACTCCACTGGCATGCCTGGAACTTGATTTTCATACCTCGACATTCTGTAAGTGCTTAAAGTTATTAGAGGAATAATGATCACAAAATGGCATTGAGATGCCATAGGAGTATATCATTAGAAGATTATTTACAGAACTTAACAAAACATAAGGTTGAAAATCAAATTTCAAAGCAATCAGCATGAAGTTGTAGGGGAAAAAAAAGACTTTTATTTCAAATATAATCCATAGTATCCTAAAAAAACAAGTCTAAACATCAGTAGAGTTAATTTCAATGTGAACGCAATAGTGCAACGTGGAAAAACGAAATTGCTCTTGCATCCATGAGCAAAAAGAGACAAAATACTCCCTCTGTTCTAAAATGAGTGACTTTTTTGGAATTCCATGTCATTTTAAAATGCTTATATCTTCCAATTTATGAAGTCTTATGTTATTTTTGAAAATTTTGTCAATAGAACTAATTAAAATCTATTAAACAATATCTATATTGCATATTTTTTAACACTCACATTGACAAATATAAGCAATTAAAAATAACACGCTTTCTCAAAAAGGTCCTTCACTTTGTAACGGATTAGAAGTCAATTGAAAAGATATAACCAAATTGGTCGGTTGAAAAGATCAAAAGTCAAATGAAAAAAATGTAAGACTGGTTTAATTGTGGTATTCAACTTAATATGGTATTGTTCAAGATAAGACGGGCCGGGTATATCATATTTATTGCCTGATTTTACTACTTCAGTGCGAACGTGAAATGACGCTTTCTCAAGCCAAAGTTTTTTTATATTTTTTATGGTCCTATGATTCGTTGAGTTTGTCCTTGGGCTTCCCTTTAAAGTTTGTATTGGGATTTCCAAGGCATTATACGTCATTTTCCTCCACCTTCATAGTTCATCCTCGTCCACATCCGATTCTTCTTCACTCGAAGTTATTCATGCGGAAAGTGATGTTATGAATAGGTTGATTATGGAAAACAACCTTCAAAACAATTCGTGAAAACCTGTGATATAGTTTTCATTAAGTAACTCGGCATAGAGAACTAATAATATTGATCAGTCGGTTGAAATGAGGAGTGAACAAATAGAATGTAATTCAGTATATATGGAAATAATGGTGGATGGTATGCCTTGAAAAATACACGAATTCCAACAATTGGACTTTGGCAATAATTTGGTTTCCATTTAAAAAAAGTAAAATTTACAAATCCTTAAAACCGCACCTTCCCACAACCGGAAAATTATAGCAAAAAATTCAATCCCATAAACTCGACAATCCCCCATTTTATTCCAGTAAAATACCCGATCCAATAGTCCTTTATGGAAAATAAAATTCCATCTTTTTGTACTTTGTATAACTTGTTGAAGTTGAATTATCTCAAAGAACATAAAAAGTTATAAAAATGACGGAAACAAGGCCATAAATGGGTGGCTTATCTTAATAATCATTGTGGATTATTATTTTTGCCTTCGTTCTATATTTTTTCATATTTAATTTTGCATCATTTTTTTGTGGGTTATTAATTTGTCACTTTTAAAGGGGGACCAGAAAGGCAAGAGACTAATCAAAACAGAATAATTTTTTTATACAACAAAAAACAATTCTAAAAAAAAAAGAAGGAAGAGTCTACAAAAAAAAATGGAAAATAATATTATAACCAAATCCAAAAAAAAAAAAAAAAACCAAAGCTCCAAATAAGCAAAATCATTTTCGGATTGTAAACGGATTTCATGCGTTCATTCCTAGACACCTCCCCTAAATCCCCAACCTTATCCTTCTATATCTTTGTATAACTTCTTTTCCTTTTTCATGAATATATCAGTTCTGAACAGGTACATGCAAGTTCAAAATCAACACAAATTCATTAAAAAACAAAGCTCGTAAGTAATCAGCTAATTATAGTTTCTTCAACTAAACCTAAGGTTTCAGGCAGTTAGGTCAAGCTGAGAAAATCGATTCAATAGGAGCGAGAACTAAACCGATTACATGCATGAATGTGCATTTTATATCTAGAGAAACAGAAGCCCAAGGTAGAGTTGGAATAGAAATATAAGGGAGAGGAAAATCTTAACGGTCAGACGAAGTCCAGCGGAAAACAGTGTACGTGGGACCCACCCCTTTTGTGAATGAGGTGCGTAAATAATGTGTAAGTAGGTGCGGAATTCGATTTATTTTAAAAAAAAAAAAAAAAAGGGAAGTTGTCAACACAAGAACGTGCTGTGTTCGGATCTGTTTTTCCTGACTTTTCAAAAAAACTTCTCAATATTTCTTTTGAAAAGGGCTGGAAGCCTTGGGCCCACTTCTCTTTATTTGGCGGTCCCGAATAAAAAAAGAAAAAAAAAAGAATGAAGGATATATAAACTGGTTTGAAATTGGGAAAATGACGGGTCAGAGACGTTGACCCGGAGTAATTCTAAAACCATGGTCTGGAGTCTTAAAAGTACCACTCGCATGGTAGGAGGGAAAATATTGACAAATACATGGTGTGCCCATTTGAAATGTCTATTTTACCCTCCTTTATATATCATTTATAAGCTCTAGAATTCATTCCTCCCCCAATCTCTCATTCGTTCCGCACACCAGGCGATTCCTTTCTCACTCGATCTCTCTCAACTACTCACACCAGGCGGCGACGACGGCAACTCCTCTCTCACTCGGTCTCTCAGTCTGGTATCTCTCTCTCTCGCTCTTCTCCTCTCTCTCTCTCTCTCTCTCTCTCTCTCTCTCTCTCTCTCTCACTCTCACACACACACACACAGAAAAGACACACTCGTTGTGTTCAAGTCGAAGATGAGTTAAGAAGCTACAACTTTCCAATTTTGTTTGTGGTTGTTCTTATTTAGCATATAAATTCATTGATAGAGCGAATGTGGATCATTGAACCATAGTTTTTGGTTGTTCTACACAAGATCTGGCTCACATTGTTGATTATTGGCTTGCTCTTATTTGACATGTGACTGATATTTACCTACAACAGTTGTACCGATATATTGTTGGTTGGGTCGATTTGTTGTCCCTTTTTTGTTTTCATTTTTGTTGATTGTTTGGTTTGTTTGATTACATGACTTGGTTTCTACAGAACATGTAGTTTAGTCCGTATAAATATTTCACTTGGTACTGTTGTCTTGTTAGAATTTCAATTAACTTTGGCAAACAATTCTTTTTAAGTGAAATTGGTATGATAGAGGGAATGTGGATCATTGAACCCTAGTTTTTGGTTGTTCTACACAAGATCTGGCTCACATTGTTGATTATTGGCTTGCTCTTGTTTGACATGTGACTGATATTTACCTACAACAGTTGTACTGATATATTGTTGGTTGGGTCGATTTGTTGTCCCTTTTTTGTTTCCATTTTTGTTGATTGTTTGTCTGTTTGATTACATGACTTGGTTTCTACAGAACATGTAGTTTAGTCCGTATAAATATTTCACTTGGCACTGCTGTCTTGTTAGAATTTCAATTAACTTTGGCAAACAATTCTTTTAAGTGAAATTGGTATCTTTAGTGTAGGTTTGGATTCTACAGAATGAGACAACTCATGTTTTATTTCAACCATCTCGTGTATGTAATTCTTATTGTCATGGAAACAAAGTCACATACTCGATGAACTTGTTATTTATGTTATATGACAGTTACATATTTTGGTTTAGTTAGAGGAGGCATGGAATCTAATTCAAGCAGTGGAATGATTGGAAGTCCTTTGAGGATACGACTTTGCGAGCACAATGAGTAAGTGGTCTTGCACACCTCGTGGACTGATAAGAATCCAGGTAGAAGGTTCTTCAGGTGCCCTTATTGGTATCCCGGTGCGCTACAAACTGGTGGTGCACACTGTGATTGCTTTGATTGGTTGGATAGTCTCATTAGTGAGCAAGAGAAAGTGGTTCTCCAATCACAGAGGAACATAAGGTCGCTCAAACAGCGTATTGTGGAATATGAGACGAAGATGGAAGAAATTGAGATAAAGTGTAAGGAACAAGAGGAAAAATGTAAGGAATATGGGAGGAGGATCGAAGAATGTGATCTAGGAAGTAGGACTAGTAGATGGTTCCTTTTTGTAAGAAGACAATGTAATCAAAGCTGATGCTTCGATTTGAAACAGTATATGCTAGTGGTTGGTTCCTTTTTGTAAAAAACACATGTAATCTAAGGCAAGTCGTTTTATATAATATGTGAACACAATTTGAAGAACTCCAAATATAATATATTTGTGGCATCTAACATTTTGCAAACAATTTGTAACTAAGTTAAATGTGTTGTACATGAACATTAAATTTGTGGGTGTTATGTAATAGTATTAATATTAAAATGTTAAATTTGATATATAATAGTATTAGTATAATGGTTATGTCTTAGCTACCTAAGATGACGAAGAGATTGTTATATTTGAGTCATATAACCTCATGAAAATATATGTATGGACTGGAACCCCAACACATTTTCGCATGGAAATGTATAGCCGAATAGATTTTGGTTGCATATATTACTTTATGTTATATTGAAAAATATCATCTTCCATTCAATATAATAAAGTCTGTCTGATATTTTGACGTTCTTGGAAACCTATATGACTTGGTCTGTTTCAAAATACGTAATGGTCTTTTT
>BPLS01026013.1:19372-50858 GCA_019656275.1 Rhododendron kiyosumense
CTCTCTCTCTCTCTCTCTCTCTCTCTCTCTCTCTCTCTCTTCCTTTTCTTTATTTACAGTTTGCTTTTTTTTTTTCTTTCCGGTTTGGGCTTTTTTTTTTCCTTCATTTTATTTGTTTTCAGTTTGAATTTTTTTTTCTCTTTAATAATAGGTTCAAATATAATTCTAGGTTTTGTAAAGTAATTGAGAGAAAAAAAAAGTGTTTCAATTGATCATTTTTATCCGACTGTTTTATTTTTATTTTTTTTTGTCCTTTATAGATTAAAAAATATAGTTATGCAAAAAAGTGTTTCAATTTTCAATCCGTTTGAACCAGTGCAAAGATGTTATTTTTTTGATCATTTCATCCTAAATGGTCGTAATAAATTTTTGGCTCCAAGCCCTTTCAATAAACACTCTAAGAGAGTACTGAAACTAAATAATGAGTCTTAGAGTGCTCGTTGAAAGACCGTAAAACAAAAAATTCATTAAGATTTCAATTAGTGTTCAGGAACTAATTACGAAATGTATTTTGCAAAGGACATACTAATCTAGAATACAAATGTTATATTTAGGATTACTTTTTTTTAATTATAGTACAATTTAATATATTTGTTAACCATTATTTAGCATAGATCCTTTTAACTGATTCAGTAGTATGTTGCTTCAATCACGTTTCTACTCCATAGGATTGCAAATGACTGGTTTCTATTTTTTTTTAACTAAAACGGAAACGTTTTAGGGCTTCGTAGAGGTTACAGTGCCAATGGGGCAATAGAGCCCTTGGGTCCCCCTACTTTTTAATTTATTTTTTTATTTACTTATATCTTATTTATTTAATTCCTATAAATACACCCTTTGTATATTTAAAAATATAGTTCAAGAATTAAAGTGCTTTAATTTGCAATTCAGTTAAATCAGAGCAAAGATCATTTTTTTTATAATTTTATTTTAAATGGTCATAATGAATTTGTTGGTTTAAAGTCTTTCAACAAACACCATAAAACTCATTATTTAGTTTCAAGACTCTCTTAGGGTGTTCATTGAAAGGTCTTGAAGCCAAAAATATATTACGACCATTTAGGATGAAATGATCAGAAAAATAACATCTTTGTATTGGTTCAAAAAAAGAAAAAAAGAAGAAGCAAACTGTTAAAAAAAAAAAGAAAGCAAAGGGAGGGAGAGAGAGAAAGAGAGAGAGAGAGGCGGGGGTAGATCCGGAAATGGAGGCGGGGCCGGGGAGGGGGGGTGTGTCAGGGGGGGAGTAGCAGGTCTCATAGAAGAACCAAAATTTATTATAGAGCAACTCATTGAAAGCAACTCTACAATAAATTTTGGTTCTTCTATTCAACTACTCCTTCACGTCTTCTCTCCCCTGATTGAACTGAGGTCTCATCTCCCTCTCAGTCTCCCTCCCTCCCTCTCTAACTCTCTCTCATCCTCACCTCTCTATCTATGGGAACCAAACAAGGTAACAGTTATGGCTACAAAACCAATTTTCATACTTGATACACTTAGACATGGGAAATAGGTCGTGTCGGGTCGTATTCGTGTTAGTCGGGTTCGTGTTACAAACTACTCAATCCGAACCCGACCCATTTAGAATTCGTATTTCTCGAGTCGTGTCATTTTTGTGTTTCATGTAAAAAATGCTCAACTCTAACCCGTTAATTTCGTGTCCAGTTCGTGTCGTATTATCATGTCCCTTGCCCAACTCTATAAAAAATTACAGATATACCCTATATTATATATATATATATATATATATGTTTGTGTTAATGGATGACACAAATTTGTAACCGTGTTGGTCATGTCAATTTCGTGTCTCGCATGTTCAACCCAAACCCAACCCATTTAGAATTCGTGTTTCTCGAGTCGTGTCATTTTCGTATTTCGTGTCAGAAATGTTCAACCATAACCCGTTAATTTCGTATCCGGTTCGTGTCGTGTTATCGTGTTTCGTGTTTGTTGCCCAACTCTACACCCCAACATATTCATATGTATATGTGAGATAAAACCTCTTGAACCCCACCTCGTTTATATCGTTCCCCAAAACAAAAAAACAAAAAACCCCATTCCAGGGGTACAACTCCTCCTTGGACGCCGGCGCGAAGACTATAGTGTACACCTTCTTTTCTCGGCACGTCCGTCATGACTGCAATATACTTAAAATTAATTTTAAAATTAACGTTGAGCATTCTATTTTTTATCAGAGGTTGCCATTAGGGTGCTCATGTGATTTCCAAGGAGACGGAAAGAGCATATGGATTCTGCTAAAACATGGTTCCCAGATTTGGCCAGTTCAGGTTGTAAACAACATCATGTGTCGAGGTTGGTATAATTTCCACAATGACCATAATTTAAAGAATAATTACAAAGTGATATTCGGAATTGAATGCCAATGGATATTCAACATTATGATCTTTGACGAGAATGATAAATTGATAATCACGTCTTTTACGACTGGTCATCTTATAACTATGATTGGGAGACCATACAAACAATATCAGGTAAAGATATTTACACAAAAATCAATACTCATACAATTTAAAATTCAAGTATAACTTTATACTCATAATTTCCCTTTCTTCGCATATGCAGGTGAATTTCATACTTCTTGTATGCCTTCCATTATGGAAGAACAACCATCCATAATGAAATTTGGGCACCTCCACATCCCGGGAGATAACATACGGAAGGTATTTTCGCAATAAATCATCAATTTTGGACAGTAAGCTTCCATACTTTACACTTCATGATATCTAACAAATCCAATTACTTGATATTAAAATTATAATAGGTATTTGATGCCCGATTGGCCGTGGTGTTACAAGATTCAGGTGCATCTAGATCACATCATAATTCGTATGGCATCTATAATCTGGATCATAGCAATTGAAAACCTACAGCTCAATGCCTCTCATTTCAACCAATTCCTCAATGCCCTTGAATTGTATTTCCTTGAGTACATCCTAGTCACAATCTCTCCGACACTGTAATTTCAAATCATAATATTTGACATCAAAGATGCAGTGAAAGTTTATGAGTGGTTTTAATTATACAATTGTGCACAATACATTCTATACCTAGGGTTATAATTATGAAACACACAACGAACAAAAGGCCCTGTTTAGTTCCATCACGCTGCAAACATCCATTTAAAAAAAATTATTTTAGATAATTTCAAAACAGTACTGTTAACACAAATCCAACATGTTATATATACACAAAAGGCCCAAAGACTAGAGGAGTACTAGGGACAAAAAAAATTGACAAAGAAAAGACCCTTAAAGTGTACATGAACGTTCCAGATTCACTGTACAGTGCATCTGAGTCGTTCATGTACATTTTAAGGGTCTTTTCTTTACCTATTTTCTTTGCACTTAGCATTTCTCGCTAAAGAAATCCATCCTGTGCAATATAGACAAATGTGTTCAATTCAAACTATCAATTTCGACTGTATCCCTGTATCCCTGATGAAAACGCGGACGAGAGAAACAAAAGAGGTCGATCAAAATAAGAAAACTAAGTTCGAAAAGTCATTTTAGTAAACAACAAATAAGTTAAAAATAATCGTATTCAGGCGGACATAAACCCAACTGCACCCCTACGAAAACATAAGGAAATCATCAAAAGTCGGAAAATCTCTTAAAGCAATTAAGGCCCCATTTCAGAACGGGTTTAAGAACTTATTTTTTGTTCAATAATAAGGCTTGTTCCACAAAATAGGGAGTAAGTACTTATTTTTTGGTTAAGACAACTTCAAGCTCAAAAATCATGTGTTTACGCAAATAATTTTCCTGTCAATATAGATCTTGTTTGATAGATCTCATTGAGATCTTTAATACAGTGCAAAAAAAATTAAAAAATTATTTTTCATGTACGTTATTTTTGAGTTTGAAAATGTGAAATAAGCTGCTTATTCGGGTTTTGTGGAACAACTCTTCTTATTTTTCTTTGAAAAGTTCCAAAATAAATACTTATTTTTTAAAAAGATTTCTGGAATGGGGCCTAAAGACTATTAGATATGAGGAAATTTGTCAAAAATATCTCCCGTACTACTCTCTTTCTCCCAATTAAGGTGGTGTTCCGGTTTCTTGAAAAAGAACTTTTTAGAAAAGGAAGGTAATTTCAAGCTTAAAAATCATGTGTTTACGTAAATAATTTTCCTACCAATATGGATCTTGTTTGATAGATTTCATCGAGATCTTTTATACGATGCAAAAAAAATCAAAAAATTATTTTTCATTTTCATTATATTTGAGTTTGAAAATTAAAGAAAAAGAACTTTTTAAAAAAGAAGGGTTAGTGGAACACCCCCTAAGTCCCTCTTGTTCCGTCCACGTCAATCGCATTCAATCCGTCAGAAACCCAACTGTACCCCTAAGGAAACATGAAGAACACGACAAAGTATAGAAAAAAAAAATGACACACAAGGAAATCATCAAAAGTCAGAAAACCTCTTAAAATAATTTTTAAAAATTGCTACGGATGGATGAAAAAGACCTAATTTATCCCTAAAAATGACCAGGTATACCGTGGATGAAGGACTTATCAATTAGAAAAAAAAAATACCAAAATTGTCCAATTTGAATTGGAGTTTTCATGTTCTTACATGCTCTCCGCAATTGGATATATATAGACGGAATTTTCCTCAGAAATCAATGTGTATTGTGTGCGTGAGTGACCCATGGACGCAACAAGAACAGTGCACGTCGCGTCGTCGGGCCTCGGCAGTGAACAAGCATGGGCTGGCATTACCCCACCTTCCTGCAACAATCACTGGCAGTCTGTGAACAAATAAAGTCCAACTAAATTTTGGATGACATTAAGGCCCGTTTGGATGCGGTATTAGGTTTGGGGGTATTATGTAAAAATGAGGGATTGGATAGTAGGGAGTATTGATTAATAAGGGATGACCCACGTTAATGTGATATTTATAGAGGGAGTATTAAATAGTACTCCCTCCGTCCCATTTTCATTGTCAATTATTCATTTTTCACTTTTTTGTCTCTTGCGTATATCTTTCAATCTATAATATTTTTCATGATTTTGACATCTTTGTATTATAGAACAAATTTAAATCTATCAAATAAGATCCATATTGCATATTTTTGAAAATTCACATTGAAAGATATAAGTGATTGAAAACTGCACGAACATCAAAAAAGGACAATGAAAATGGGACGGATGGAGTACTTGGTTTGAATGAGGTATTAGAAAGGAGGATAAGATAGTACTTGGTTTGGATGGAGGATTAAATTGGGGTATAAGGAAGGGGGATTGATGTAAAAAGCTGTTAAATGACTTTTTTGCCCTTATGCAGTGTTTTTTGACAAAATTTGTTAGTTTCATTACAATTAGAATAAATATTTATTTACCATTAATTTTTGATAAAATGAATAAACTAAAAAATGTTTAAGCCTTACAAATTTCGAATTTTTTTTAAAAAAACAAAATTCATAAAATTAGTTTTGTCCTATTCTGTAAACTTTAATTTTTTGTTATGATTTTTTTTTTTAAAATCGGATTTATATAGTTTATTAGTTTGAAAGTAATTTAATTATAGTGGTAGTTGAAGCATATGGTTAGTAGGCTGAACAACTTTGTTAGGCAAATTTTTTCTATAAATAAGTCTCATTTTTTGTTCATATCTTCCCACATATCATCATTCTAATTTGTGTTTTCATATTCTTCTTATTTTTTTCATCAGTTGAATGGCACGCTGAACTTGGAGCAAGAAGGAGGAGTTGCTCGAAAATCTTACGAGTAGTTGCTTTGTACCATTGTAATGTAATGTATCTTCATTCCCAAAATCTTGAAAAGAAATGTACAAACTTCATTCGGAATGAAATACAAGTGCCAACAAAAACGAACCAACAAAGCCTAATGAAAAATATAACGTATGGTGAAAATCAACAAGTTTTTACATGGTAGAAGCTACCTAATCAACCCTCCTCCTTTTCTCCGGGCTTTGGACCGGCTGTCTACTAAGAATTGCACAGGCGGAGTTAAAAACTTGTTTGTGGCTGAGATATTTATTCCATTGGCACACAATGCCCCACTTGGATGGACCTTATGTTGCCTAACGGTCGTTAACCCGTTGACCCTCACAAGTGTCCTACCAAGTTAGTGTCTAGCCTTGAAATGTTTGTACATATCATCATAGCCACACACAAAAACAAAAAAATACAAAAATGGGACTGGGCAGATTTTTGAACAGCAAATGACTTGCATTAACAGTCAAGAAGCCAAGCAAACAATGCATCAGAAGCACAAAATGCAACAATGCTGCACAAAACAATGCAGCAGCAACACCAAGCAGTTTTTGGAAAGCAACACCAAGCAGTTGAAAACCTGCATTTTACGCACTAGTTTTTGCTCACACACCCCCACCAGGTGTATCTAGTTTGGACACAAATCTGCCTCAGATTTTGAAAACCAAAACCTGCATTTTGAAGTACAAAACCATATTCATGGACTGGAACTCGAATGGACTAAAACATGGTCAAGTAAAAACCATATATTTTTTAAGATCAGGAAAAAAGAAAAGAAAAAGAAAGAACAGTTGCATGGATTGGTAAATTTGGTGACAATGTGCCTAACTGCACTGCTAACTCACACCCTCACTGACTTGCACTTGCACAATTGCACACACAAAATTGATTGCTACGAACTGAATTCTAGGAATCGAAAACCCCTGCATAACAGTCCAAACCCCCGACACCAAACTGATCTCTACAAAGTACAGAACTTATTCAGCAGCACTAACACAAACACACACACACACATACAGCAACAGAACAAAGCATGAGACCATAGCCTCCTTCTCTTTTGACATTTGGCTCAGAAATTATTCATCATAGCCACTAGTTTACAACCTCATGCCAAAACTGCAAACAGAAACAGTCCAACAAACAGAAACAAAACCCATGCCAAAACTGCAACCTCTACATGACCAAGTAACATGCAAAAACAGCCCACAAACTGCCCATTGAACTAGCAACACAGTTGCCCACATAACTGAAACCAACTGCACAGAAAAGTGGAAGGAACATGTCACAAAACAGGCCTGCACCTGCACACACACACTGACCCCTGCACCTGCTACAGAAGTTAACATAACCACCAACACAATTGCAGCATCTCAAAATTTTCATCATAACCACCAACAGAAATTAACATAAAACCATAGCCTTCATTTTTGGCATTTTTGGCTCAGAAAATTTTCATCATAGCCACTAGTTTACAAAATTACAAAATAGCCCAGCTAACACATGGAAACAGCCCATGAACTACCAACACAATCCCCTTTCACAATACCCCATCCAAACAGGCCTACTGATCTACACTTGCACAATTGCAGATACTGCACTGCACTTGTAACTCACACACACACTGATCTACACTTGCACAAACTCAAAACAGTAACACCAATAGAGACTATAACAGAATCCCTGCAATACATGAAATCACAAACCAGCCCTGAAACCATAACAGAAATCCTGCAAATACCAACCCACAAACCAAACAGAATGCTGAAACTGAACAAAATAGAGTATAGAAACTGAGCCTACTACACACACACACTATATGCACCTGCTACACACACACACTATACCCCCTCCAAAACTGCACAACCAGAACAGATCAAAACTAGAATACCAGAATAGAACACAACTGCATAACCAGAAACCCATGCATCCCATTACCAGTCGAAACCCTAGCGCCCAAAATCGAATCTCAACCTACAAAATCTGAAACAAAATCCAAAACCCATGCATCCCATTACCAGTCGAAACCCTAGCGCCCTAAATCGAACTTATTAACCTCACGGAATCGAAAAAGCAACAGAAAGAATGCGGGAAGAGTAAGAAGAGAAAAAGCACAAAAAAATCAAACTCATACCTCACTGAATCGAACTCAGATCGAAAATCACCCAAAATCGCCACTCTTCAAAGAACAAATGCGGCGAAGAATTGTGACAGGAATGGGTACCTTGGGGTGGGAAAGGGGGATTAGGAGGGTAGATTCGTCCGAAAAAGAGGGAAATTTGGGGGTATTCCACAGCAACTAGTCGAGGGCTACCCATCGCTAACACCCATCATCCTGTGTTAGAGCAAGTACACCAGCTTAGGGGAAAAAAATAGATAGAATACCTAATAAATTCATTTTTCAATAGACACTACAGCAACACTAGTTATTTCTACTATTTGTCTTTAAACAATTAATTTGTCTCATTGTTTATTGGAGGAGAGAGAAGAGATGGATGCATGAGAGAGAAAATATTTTCTTATGTTTACATTTGCTACAGTCATTAGGTATTTATAGAGAAGTATTGTAGATAAATGTAGAATAACTACCTCAATAGCTAAGCTGCTACACCATGGTTTTTAAGGCTTCATTAGGTAAAATACCTAAAAAATCTTGAATTGCTATGCTAATGTTGATGCTCTTAGCAGGTGTAGTGGAAGACCGAGGAAAGACAATATCCCCTCCCTTTTGAGATCCCAAACGAGGTATTAGAGTGGATCCCAGGTGTTAAAAGGGGATAACGCTACACCCCTTTACAGTACTCCATCCAAACAGGCCCTAAAAGATAAAGTTTTGACTTAAGTCTAGTGACAATTTCAAACTCAAAAATTATATATTTATGCAAATAAATTTTCTATCAATATAAATTTTGTTTAATAGATCTCATTGAGTTCTTTTAAACAGTGCAAAAAAAATTTAAAAATTATTTTTCATTTTCATTATATTTAAGTTTAAAAATACCTTCTTTTTAAAAAAAAGAAGGTTTAAAATTAAAGCGGGGCACCTAATTGGTTGCTAGAAGAACTCCAATTTTAACTAGTCTTACTGTGTTCAATTAATACAACTATTATAAAGAAATGTATTGATGAATATATGATAATTATAAGTTACTGTGTTCAACTAATACAATCAGGGCGGTTCCGGGAACAACTAATTCGACACCTAGAAAAATACCTCATAGTTTTTGATCAAATTTTGATGATCCGAGCCGCTCAATGTGATCAAAATGTGATTTTAAGGGTACCCGTGAGAAATTAGCAAAAAAGATGACCGGAAAAGGCTGGATCTGAGTAGTTTTTAACTTAGATTTAATGAACGGTTCAATTAAAAACTGCTCAAAATAAGCACTTTCCGATCATATGTTTTGCTAATTTCTCGCAGGCACCTTTAAAATTATATTCTGCACACATTGAACAGTTCGGATCATAAAAATTTGATCGGAAACTATGAAATTAAGATTTGGGGCGTTTATTTTAGGTGCTTATATATGTGTCTCTTGAACCGTCCCGATTATATACATAGAGACAGATAACATGCCTAAACAAAATGAAGGAATCGAGTCCAGCGATAAGATAAATTGATCAGTCGACATTGACAGATAACACGTCTAAACCAAATAAAGAAATCAAGTCAAGTGATAAATTAACGAGTCGACATTTGTTTTACCCCAGCTACTCTTCTCTTAGCTTGGCCTATAAAAAGGCAGCCTTTGCTCTCTCCCTCTGATCCAGAAATCTCTCTCCTCCCCAAGCCAAAGCAAAAACTTCTGTCTAAACCCAAAAAAAGACTTCTCTGTCTCCGCTACAAAAAACCAAAAAAAAAAAAGAAGAAAAAAACTCCTTCCATCTATAAAAATCCCAAAAAACCACTACTCTCCACATTCCTGATGTTGAAGCCCTCCACAAGTTCCTCCTTCGAGGAAGAATCCCGGATCCCGATCCCCACAAGTTCATTGTAAGTCAGTATTACATGACAACAATTATATAGCTAAATATAAGTACGGATCAAATTTTGTGCTATTTCTAGTTATATTGTTATCTAGTATAATTTCTGAGCACATGACCAAGGCTGGATCTAGTAAAGAACAATGTGGGTCACGTGACCCACCTGAAGTTGTCGGAATATAGTAATTTTTTTTACAAAAAATTATAAGTAACATATATTAAATTTCCCGAAATATAGCAAATGTGGTACTCCTGTACTAGTGGTAAGTGCTTGTGCTTTAAATCCTTGTGTCGTCCGAGGGGTTTTCTTTTTCAACAAATTGGTCTAAAGTCCAAAAGAAGATGTCTCAAAGCAGATTTAGTCCAGCTTAAGTTTCAGTGATGTATAAAGTTCATTAATGAAAATATTTTGGAGTTTAAGGTCCGTGAAAAGACCAAATTGCCTTTAATAAGACAAGTGCCTTGTTTGGCTAACACCAAAAAATGACTTTTTTCATTTAAATTGACTTTAATGAGACAAGGGTCTTATTTGGCTAACACAAAAATGTCTTCTTTTTTTTTTTGACAGTTGGCCGGCGTTGACTGGTGTATCTGTTCATTTTTGGTATATTTGTTGATTTTTTTTTATTTTTTTGACCGTTGACCGGCATTGACTGACGTTGACCGGTGTATCTGTTCATTTTTTGTGTTTCTGTTAATTTTTTTATTTTTTGACTGTTGACCGGCGTTGACGTTGACCAGTGTATATGTTCATTTTTGGTGTATCTGTTGTTGATATATTTTTATTTTTAAGTGGAGGTTGTGGTGGTAGAGGTGGTGGTGGTGGAAGTGGAGGTTGTGGATCTGTTTTGGTATATCTAATGTTGATATATCTGTATCTGTTTTGTGTTAGTGTATCTGTTTTGGTGTATTGGTATATTTGTATCTGTTTTGTGTTATGTTGGTGTATGTGTTTTGGTATATTTATATCTATTCTTTTGTATCTATTGTTGGTATATTTATATCTATTTTGGTACATCTGCTATTGATATAATTGTATCTGTTTTGTGTTGGTGTATCTGTTTTGTGTTGGTTTATCTGTTGCGGTATATCTATTACATCTGTTTTGGTGTATCTGTATCAAATATATTTATATCTGTTTTGTTTTAAGGAAAAAAAAAAGACTTTGTTGTGGCTGTGGCTGTGGAGCAGTGGTGGTAGACATAGACACCTGACCCTAACGAAATATCATATAAACACTTGACGTATTATCAATTAAACTCTTATGTACCGTCAACCTCCGTCCAAAATAAACGAAAAATATGTTTCTCTCTCCAATTTTGCAAGAGAGAAGCTGGAACAAACCCCAGCAGATATTATTGGTATATTTGTATTTGTTTTGGTACATCTGCTGTTGATATATATATATATATATATATATATATATATATATATATATGTGTGTGTGTGTGTGTGTGTGTGTGTGTGTGTGTGTGTGTTTTGTGTTGGTGTATCTGTTGTGGTATATCTATTGTATCTGTTTTAGTGTATCTGTATCTGGTATATCTGTATCTGTTTTGTATTGTGATGGTGGTGGTGGTGATAGCGGTGGAGCGGTGGTGGTGGTGGTGGGGTGGTGGTGGACATGATTGTGGAACTGGAATGGTGGTGGTGGTGGAATGGTTATGAAGGTGCTGAGGGGGGGGGGGGGGGGGGGTGGAAATGGTGGTGGTGGTGGTAGTGGCGGAGGAGTGGTGGTAGAGGTGGTGGTGGAAGTGGAGGTTGTGGTGGCATGGTGGTGGTGGCGTCGTGGTGGTTGAGTGGTGAAGGTGGTGGTGGAGGTGGTGGCGTGGTGGTGATAGAGTGGTAGCCTGGTGGAGATGGAAGTGGAGGTTGTGGTGGTGGTGGTGGTGGCGGTGGCAGCGTTATAGTGGTGGTGGTGGAAGTGGTGGTTGAGTGGTGGTGATGGTGGAAGTGGAGGTGGTGGCGTGGTGGTGGCATGGTGGTGGTAGTGGTGGTTGAGTGGCGGTGGTGATGGAGTGTCGGTAGAAGTGGTAGTGGAGGTGGAAGTGGTGGTTGAGTGGTGAAGGTGGTGGTGGTGGTGGAGGTGGTGGCGTGTTGGTGATAGAGTGGTGGCATGGTGGTGGTAGAAGTAAAGGTTGTGGCGTCGTAGTGGTGGTGGCGGCGGCGTCGTAGTGGTGGCGGTGGAAGTGGTGGAGGTGGTGGCATGGTGGTGATGGAGTGGTGGTAGAGGTGGTAGATGTGGTGGCGTGGTAGTGATGGAGTCGTGGTAGAAGTGGTGGTGGAAGTGGAGATTGCGGTGGCATCGTGGTGGTGATGGTGGCGTTGTGGTGGTGGTGGTGGAAGTGGTGGTTGAGTGGTGGAGGCGGTGGTTGAGATGGTGGCAGCATGGTGGTAAAGGTGGTGGTGGAAATGGAGGGTTTGATGGCATGGTGGTGGTGGTGGTGGAAGTGGTGGTTGAGTAGTGGAGGTGGAGGTGGAAGTGGTGGTTGAGTAGTGGAGGTGGAGGTGGACGTGGACGTGGTGGCGTGGTGGTGGAAGCGGAGGTTGTGGCGGCATGGTGGTTGTGGCGTCGTGGTGGTGGTGGTAGAAGTGGTGGTTGGGTGGTAGAAGTAAAAATAAAAAATCAACAGATACAACAAAAATGAACAGATATACCAGTTAACGTCGGTCAACGTTAGTCAACGGTCAAAAAAAAAATTAAAATTTCAACAGATACACAAAAAATGAACAGATACGTCGGAGGGTATTTTTGAGAGACTGTGTGCCAATTGTCCTCGAGACTATAAGGGAAAAAGTAAATGGACTAATTGTGGCATAAACCCCTAAACTTTGTCCTTCTACTCAATTTTACTTTTTAAATTCAAATTAAGTTGTCTAACATGGCAAAGAACTTCCTTTCACTTGAAACCAGAAGTAAGGTTGCATTTTTCGGATTACTATTTTGTACCCTTATATTTCTATATAAATGAAAAGGAAATCGTTGTATATGTTCGAATAATTAAGGTGCTTTTCTCGTGTATATAAGGATGACATTCAAATTAAAGTAGCTGGTCCAATATTGCCGTTGAAATCATGTAATCTGACATTCAAATTCCGGCGATTCTAGGATTCCACATGCCTTAAGCACAAAAAGAGGACTAACGGTCATACTATCAATAAGGAGCTTCATTACATGCTTTTTATGTTTTTATTTATTTGCCAAGGATAATTATTTGAAGAAGACCAACTTTGAAAAATAAAGTACCGGCCATGAGGACGATGTGGGGTGCCTAACATCTTCCCCGCATGTACCAATAAATTCCCAAACTTTCGCAAACCCTCGAATGGGAGTCATGAATTATAAGCCACATTTGAAAGAAGAACTTGTTCAAACGAAATTACCTTTAAAAGCAAAGTTATATAAAGCTGTTTTCTTAAATAATAACTTCAGCGGGTGACCTAACACACCCGAATTCAATGTTATGTGGCGACTCCATTTTTCAAGTAAGAGTCCGAGTCACAGCTATCAAACTCAAAATTGACAACCGTCGCATTTAAAAATCATGATTTTGGAAGAGTTGCCTCTTTGCCCTAAAAAGTGAGTTAAGCGACCACCGGTAAAAATCAGAGCGTGATACTTGCTGGAGGCTACAGGTATGGCAGTTTCAGCATTTATTCCCATGAAAATATAAATATTTTTTGCTATTACCCATAAGAGAAAGGGTAGGTATTGGTAATTTCATTTCCCTTTTGTCATTGCAAATGGTAATTGAAGGAGTGGCTCTAGAATTTTGGTCCAGCAGTAACGAAAATATTTTTAAAAAACTTTCTATGCAAAACCCCATAAAAATTAAAGAGGTTACTTTTGGTTGAAATTTGATTGGGGTTGGTTTATTTCGCTTTTTTTAACTATATTATTCACTTACTCACAATTTAAGTGATTTTTCATTTATTTTGGCTTAGTACAGGGGTACCTTTTAAACATAATTCAATCAAAAGAATTTGTACCAAATAATGCCAAAATAAAACGTCTATGCTGAAAATAAAAAAGCTAATATATTTATTATTTACTAAGAAAAGGTAGTAATTACATAAATTATTCATACAAACCAATTGCTTGAATTGTCTCAGTAGATTAAATCTAAAAGCAATTCAATACATAATAACTAAAATGTCAATATTTAGCAATCTTGATCCAATTAAAAAGAATATACTTTTTCTTTCAAATGTTATCCCTAAACCTCCAAATTCGTATTGTATTGTGAGTTCTATTAATAGAAACAAGAAACAAGTCAAAATTATAAATAAGTGATAAAGTATAATACATATAGCTTATGGTTTAGCCGCTTTTGAATTTAGATATGATGCATTAGAGAGTTTCAAAGGATAAGTGGTGGCTATTTTTTGCATTAGACATCTTATTGTGTCAATGTAATGGAATTGTTGTAGTATTTGAAATAAAAATTTGCAAAAAATATGGAATACACAGTGTTTTAAAGTGATCAAATACACAATAATTTATGAAACCAATTTATAAAAGCAATACAAAATCTGAAAAAAAAAAAAAAAAAGAGTTAAACTTTGCTTCGTGTTGGTGATTAAGCCTAAAAAAGAGAAAAGAATAAGGAAATGTATCCTCTCTAAGCCAATGGTTTGGACTAGATGAAACAGTCTAGATTGGAACCGTCCATTGGTATAATCAATGGTTCGTATTTGTTCAAAAACTCTTTCCAAGTAAGAGTTAACTCTTTATAGAATAGTTTTTGAACAAATATCAACCATTCATTGTACAAATGGACGATCCATACAAGGACTATCGTCAAAACCTTTGAACTGGAAAGGATCCATTTCCTTATAGTTTACTCTTTTTTTAAGGCTGGATAACCAAGACAAAGCAAAGAATTAACTCCAAGAACTTGCCTTTCTTGGTACAAGCTTAAGAATCACAATCTCTTCCACCCGCTATATATGGTTTTCACTTTGTAACACTATTTGAAGGATAATGTTAAGTATTCTATCCTTGTGGTGTCCCCCGTTATGTCCTTTTGTGGTTTTATATTATGCCTTTGTGTTATTCTATGTTATGTCATTTTGTGGTTAGTTATAAAAAACGCATAACAAGGAGGACACCTAAAAAAGTGGATTAAAAAAATTAAAAATGTTATGCCTTTTTGGGTTTATGTTATGCCATGTTATGCCCTCCGTGTGGTTTATGTTATGCCAAAAGGTAAAATGGCATAACATGTAATGCCCCTGATCCACACAATGGCTTTTGGAATCACACAAGACATAACGGGAGACACCGTAAGGGTAGACACCATAGCATTAACCTTTAAATGAATTATAAAGGACATGACATGATGGTGAGATAGCTGTAAGTAAATAAATTAAATCCGTTACTCTAGCATTTATATTCTGAAGCTATATTTGTTTGTTGGTTTATGGCTAGCTCTTCATTACACAAACACACCCTAACTTCTTGTATATCATAAGCACATTGGCTGGTAAGTCTTTCGATTTTGGTTTGGTTTCTTGGCTGGCATCTTGCCGGCCTTTGGGTTGGTTCTCGGGTGGCTTTTGAGTTGGTTCTCAGTTGGCTTTTTGCTGATGCGCTCAAGACCCATTAAATCTTTGTAATCTTTTTTTGCCAAGCAAAACAAAAGTCTTTTGATTTGATTTTCTACTTGTATAGATTGCTAATTACGTGTTCACTGTGTTTTTATTGCCCCAGGACAATAAACGGAGATATAGAAATGGCGAGCCAGGGAGAAAAAAGCGAAGACTATGGTTTGATTAAGAGTGAAAATTCTAACAGTGGTTTTGTAACTTCTATTGTAACTCATATGACAAGAATGATAGATGCCTTGCCTCCTATATCCCCTGATCATTGCATCTACAGAGCTCCTCAGTGCGTTCGCCAATTAAAAAGTCTTTTGATTTGATTTTCTACTTGTATAGATTGCTAATTACGTGTTCACTGTGTTTTTATTGCCCCAGGAGAATAAAAAGAGATATAGACATGGTGAGCCAGGGAGCAAAAAGCGAAGACTATAGTTCGATTGAGATTCAAAATTCTAACAGAGGTTTGGCAACTTCTGTTAGAGGAATGATAGATGCCTTGCGTCCAATATCCCCTGATCATTGCATCTACAGAGCTCCTCAGAGCGTTCGCCAATGGAACGAAAAATTCTACACTCCTCAAAAGGTTTCGATTGGCCCTCTTCATCAAGGCAAAGAATACTTGTTACCCATGGACGAGCAAAAGTTGAGGTACTTGAGCACATTTCTTGATCGCACTAAATTGAGTTTGGAAGATTGTATAAGCTTCGTAAGAGGATTAGAACAGAGAGTTCGCAATTGTTATGTAGAAAGTGTTAACCTTAGTAGCGATGAATTCGTGAAAATGATTCTTGTCGATAGTAGCTTCGTAATTGAGGTCATTTGGCGGTTCAACTTCTTGACGCAACAAAACGAAACGGATTACTTAAGCAAGCTCATTTCCCTGGTTGATGCTGTACGGAGAGATATGATTTTACTGGAAAACCAAATTCCTCTCTTTGTTATAGAAGGTCTATTCAATCTCGCATTTCCTCATTACCCAAAAACTGAACTTTCCTTCGTTCAGCTTTCTATCAATTATTTCGGACGTGCATCGCAACACAACCACATCCCCCAAACAAGCTCAAATTCAGAAGTCAAGCATTTCGTTGATTTGTTTCGATTAAGCTATTTGCCCTCCCCCTCAACCCTTAGATCACTCCGACCGAATATGGTCAATTTCGAGACCATACCAACTGCAAGAGATCTCCAAGATGTTGGATTGAGTATTAGGAAGGGGTCGAGCAGTAACAAACTTGACATACAATATGCCGAGGGGGTTTTGACAATCCCACAATTTGGCATTGGAGATGATTCAGAATTCCAACTTAGAAACCTCATTGCCTTTGAGATGTGCCATTGCCCAAGGGATACCTACATAATCGATTACGTTGTTTTCATGGATTCCCTAATGGACACTGCACAAGATGTGGATATCCTCGTTCAAGGCAAAATTTTCGAGAGCTTGCTTTTCGATCGTGCTTCGGTTGCAACTCTTTTTCACAATCTTACGTTAGGAGTACTGTGGTCGACTGAGAACTACTATTACAACGGTTTATGTAAAAAGGTCAATGCATATTGCAGAGTTCCGGGGAACAAGTGGAAGGCAATTCTGAAGCGCGATTATTTTAGCACTCCGTGGAGAATCGTTGCTATTGTTGTTGCAGGCATACTACTCGTGCTTACTTTGATACAAACAGTTTGCTCTGTCATCTCTATTTTGCATTAAGGCTCGCATATGTTATTGTAATTATGAATCGGGTTGATTTTGAATGGAAGACTGTACCAACATTGAGTTGTGTTTTTTAAGGTGTTTTACAAGCTTTGTCCTTAGGGCGTATGAGCTTTTGCCCTTTTGGTGTGTCGTTCAATTTTTGATTGGACGCTCGATGTACCTTTTATCGAGTTTTAATAAAATTTATTTTGTCTATAAAAAAAAAAAACATTCAGTTATGCTTTCGTATAAGAATCTGTTCATTTGACGGAAGAAATAGTGAAAGAATATATGATCTCATATGGTGCATGATCCAATTGAACTAATAGTAATTAGATTATTAACACGTCCCGTAGATATTGTACATTCTATACTTCGTGCTATTTTATATCCAGATGGATTTTAAATCTGGGCAGTAAAAATTTCAAGCAAACCTATCTAAGATAAATGGTCTCCTTGCCCATATACTACATTCATATTCAGTCAAAGAAATAGTAGAACCTTAGTTCTTTCTTCTTCTTTTTCCGGTAAACTTAGTTCTCTTGTATTTCATGGACCATAGCGTAAGGAAACTAAGCCTTTTTCAATGCATTTGGGTTGTTTCCAGTTGGATGCCTAACTGGGCCATCCCAATGTAGGCTTGATGTGTTCATTGCAGGCCGACTTTGACAAGCTCGAGGGTTGTAAACGAGCCGAGACACTTGACTCGGCTCGTTTACTAAATGAGCCTAAAACTTGAGCTCAAGCCGACTTTAACGAGTCGAGCTTAGTCATTTACTAAACGAGTCTCTTTAATCGAGCCAAGCCTCTCTTAACGAGCCGAGTTTTTGTTGAACAAGCCGAGTGGAGCTCGACTCGTTTACTAAATAACCGAAAAGCTCAGTAAACAAGCCAAGCCAAGCATTAACAAGCCGAGCCAAGCTCACAAATTGTTCGTTTATAGTCCTAAGCTCAATGAAGATATATCATCTTTTCACAAGTTTAGGGTTTTTTGATGATCATAGTTGCATGATGAGATTACACATGTCTTCTAAAATCAAACTTATGATTTATTCGAGGGGAGAGCAGAATGTTCATACAGTATTGTATAATCTCTTCGAGTGGAGCATTTTGAGAGAAGCTATTATCACTTGGTGGTTGCCGTCAGTAAGAAGTTTCTAAGAATTTGAAAATTCAGAAAAAGCTCATTAAATGTTGGAAAATTTTACTTCTCATCATGAGAAAAATTTCAAGAACATGTAAAATCTAGCAATAGAAAGTGGCTGAGGCCACAATTGTTAATCACACTTTGATCCCTGCACCTTTGTTTATTATAGAATTGGCTCCTAAATCTTCCTCTATAAATAGGGCCCTCAACTTGTAGTTTTATTCATTCAACATCTCAGAGATCCTATTGTAAAAGATTAAAAGTGAGATAGTGGGTAGTAGTAATATTTTGGTGTGGGTACCGAAGAACAACCTCTCACTCAATAGTTACTGAAGCAACTACTATTTTTTTGTTTTAATATATTGTGTTCTGTTGTGCTTCATTTTTCAATTTCATAACAAAACCTAGTTTTCCATTTTTGCTTAGTAATCCAAAGCCTCAGTAATGTTTCTTCTCATTTACTTCCCTTTTTAATTATGTTGTTTTATGCAAGTCTTATCTTCTCCTCAACCAATCCCAAGCTCGGATAAAGGGAAAAGGTTGTGCGTTGAGTAGTTGACAACTACGTACTACATATAAGAAATCGTTAGGTCCTTATGACATGAATCTGATTGGAAAAAAAAAAAACAAATTCAAGTAGCCAACCTCATTTATACGGCACGCAAAGTTCTGTTTAGTTTGATTCGGTTTCTTTTTCTTTCTTCTTGCCATATTGATCAGAGACAAGAATCAACCATGGCCCTGCTCACAAGAGAACCAAGAGTGGATCCGGCCACTTTTCTCTGGGGGAAAACGTGGACCCTCTCTTGTTGACCCAATGGGCAAGAATTCATTTTGGGCTGCCTATCGAAAAGAATAACAATTCATTTGGGCTTATAACCCAATCTAAACTTGGCCCATTTAATAAGGTCCATAAACATAACCTGGTCCTTTTTTTTTTTAAATGCAAATTAGGCAGTTTAATAGGGTTCGATTTTCGCCAGGAGCATAAGTGTTTTGTACGATGGTTGATATCGTTTGGGTTTGCCTCACCCGTATGCCGCTTAGCGGTACTCCTTCCCCATAGGAGGAGTTGAGTTTTGTTCACCCTTAAGAGAGTGAACATTACCCTCTTTTCAATTAATTGAAAGTGTGTGGATCCTACCACAAAATGATATCATACTTACCCAAAAGTGCATTGGATGGTAAGCATGACATCATTTTGTTGTGAGATCCACACCATTTCAACTAATAAAAAGGAGTGTAATGTTCACCCTCTTTTAAGGAGGGACAAATTTGCACTCCCTTGGGAGTAATAAATCTATCGAGTTAAAAAAAAAAAAAAAATCACGTTATTCACTAGGCAGTGGTTAATTAGAGAACAATGCAAAAAAGAAAATAAAAGAAAATAAAATAATTGGGCATCTGGATGCACTTATTACCTATCTAAAACCAAATTTCAAATTGTTGTACACTTTTAACGATCTCAATGTGCTGTTTGGACATTTGTCGAGGTTCTAAAACCATGTTCTATAATTTGGTTCAATTTTTTTTCCTAATTAACTAGGAAAGATAAATTATAGTCTGAGTTTATAGCAATAGTTAAGGCAGAATCATCCTGATACATATAAATACAAATGAACCAATGGGAGTAAGAATTTTCAGGAACATTGGAACATTTCCTTTCAAGAATTATTTGTAATATTTTTTGAAAAACAAAATAAATGTTGGTCCGGATTTGAGAGGGAGAGAAAGAGGAGAAGAGCAGTCGGATGGGGGGAGAGAGTAGTCGGATCTGGATCGTCCAAAACACTTTTGGATGGCTGGAATGCGTGGTACCCAACTGTGATTGGCCTTAGACTCACAATTAATATTAAGCCAAAGAAAGGAAGGAATGGAGAAGGAACAACTAACAACAATGCTATGGATTGCCAATCCCCTCCCAAACCCCATATTTCACTACCATAATTTCACATCTCACAAAGATCACTTTGGGTAATTTTTTTCATGAAAAAAAAATCCGTAATTAGTTTTTAATCGATTCTGTTGAGCAGGCCAAAGAAAATTTCAAAGCTTTGGTGAGCTTGAAAATGTCATTTTTTATTCATATATTAATAGATACACCGATAAACTATTTTACACATCGGCCAAGGAGTATTGCCCTCAACACTACGTAGCTATCCACACAGTTTCCACCGCATCTATGTTGTGGCTTAAGCTAAGATCGATCTAGGGGCCTCCAAGTCCTTCCGAGGCCTTAGGTGAAATGTTAACATGGGGCTTTTATTCTTGGCTTATATTATCTTATTTACCGACTGAAATTTATTATTCTTTCTTTTTATACAAAATTACTAATCAATCTTTTAAAATCAAGTTGTTTTAACTCTTTTTTTTTAAACAGCAAAACAAAGAGCCGATTTAATTAATCAACTTGTTTTAACATCTTCTGGAGTAATATGGATAATTCCCTCTACCTTTCCTGATACATTATCAATTTTAGATATGTTTTTAGTAATATTGTTCGTTTTGAAATAGAACATGGGTCCGAGAAGGGACGAGACAAGACGTAAACAGCTTCAGGGAGAGAGATGGAAGAAGAAAAACTTCTAAAAGGAAGATAGAAAATGAAAAAGAATTTTATTTTTTATTTTTTTGGAAACAGGCCATATTATAGAAGGGGACAAAGCCCAACTCTCAAAGATTACAGACTCCGACTAGTAAAACCACGACCAACAAAGCTATACAATGCCAGGAACTAAAGAGAGGACCTAACATCACTACGCTAAGAGCTGCAAAAGATAAAATCAGAATCCCCCACTCCATACCTATATTGTGGGACATAGAAGAGAGAAAATAATATATGTGATAAATGAATTTCTAAATAGATAGACGGAAATAATATTGAATGGCTCTTCTTCATACTTTACGCAATGCATTTGATTGGTTGAGTGTTTCTAACGGTAAGTGGGAGATTTTGGGTTTCCATAAATTTTCAATTTAGCCCTTTTAATTAACGTACTTAAAAAAAATTAGCAATTCAGAGTAGCAGATCATATACGCAGACGTGTGTGAACGTGAGGCCTTTGGAGGCCCTTGACGCGCACCTAATGGCCTAAGCCTTGGGCCGCGCCTGCTAGTAAGATCTCACCGCACAATAGAAGTGCAAAGAGTTTGTTTAAACGTACCAAACGACTCTGTAGACCTGAACATAAGTGTTGAGCAAGAAAAATGTTAAATCGATCACTGGGACAAATGAACTGCCCTTGTGACTTTTTGCTTTTGAGTTCTTAAATGAAACTTTAGTTATCAAAGGGCCAGCAATTATGGTTGAATGGGTTGAACTTGTTTTTACCTTTGCTGGTCTCTTTTAGGCTTTTCCAACACACCATTACCACCACTCCAGGGCCCATTCAGGCAAAGCAATTGCCTGCTTAATGTCCATTGTCAAAACTGGCCCACAAAAAGATTAGGAACTTGCTTGGCTTGTGAGAGGAAAAGTGGAAGGGAATAATCCCTAAAAAGTTGAAGACATTTTCCTTTTTCATGCACTGAGGGATTGGATATAAAAGTAATAGATCCCTATTTTTTTTGGGCTATCATTGACTATCACAGTATAGATAGATTAACAACTTGAAAAACCCCATTGTACTTGTACATATAGTCCAATGAATTGACAAGGGTTGATGGCTTTAACCCGGAGGGCTGTCCGATCAAGTAGTCTTGGTTTGAGATTTATGTATGGATTTGCTCTCTCATAAGGTCCCATGTTGGATTCACATGTACATTGCCAACAACTCTTGAAGTAGTCATCTCATCTCCCGCATATGCTGTAGAAAAGGCTTTAGAGATTAGTCCAAGCTCTGCGCAAGCTGACCCGAAATACGATGCGTTGCCAAAAAAAAAACAGGGTTGATGGCTTGAAGTGGGGGCCATCTGACATTTAAAACAATGATTAAAGTGACTCAAGTTCAATTCTTTCAAGGGACTCTATCGTGCATGTATATGGTCTTTATGAAGTTAAAAGATGGGTTGAAAAAGATAGATATGTACAATGTGTGCATACATTGCTCATTAAATTCCAAATGGTCATTCAAAGTTTGTGGAGAAAGCATTAAATCTATTATATATGTTACTGGAATAAAATCCACATAGAGACGATAAGAATTAACAAAATTTGGAGTGGCCGGTGATGGCCCTGCCTACCAATATCCCTTTATCGGTCCTTCACGATATGTGTAAACACCAACTGATTATGATGCTTGGATGCGAGTCTTACCAATTGCAAGTGACCATCTTCTCTTTAGTACTCATTCTTCGATTACTAGCTATACAATAGAAGAAGAATATGTTCTTGAAGACAATTGAAGGAGTAAGATTTTATATTAATTAAGTATTTGTCTGGCACAATCTTTTTTCCCATGGCATTAGTGACCCCTTTAAACATCACAAAAAGGATAAAAGGTTGTGCATGCATGAAAGTTAACTCCATGTGATTGGCTTGAGGATTCTACAATGTACTTGAGTTAATTCAAACACGTAACTGCTGGCTTTACCCCATTTCTTAAAATGAATGCTCTAAACCCTTATCCCATTTCCTTGTTTTATAGCCAAATGGCCACGAAAGATCAAAAGGATTCGAAGCACGAGGCATCATTACAGGGCAAGAGCATGCCAATAAAAGAGGCACTCCCACACACTGATTTTTTTTTGAACCGACTCCCACACACTGATGATGAGGGGTGGATTTAGTATATGCCAAGAGGGGCATGTGACCCCTGGGATTCCAGTAATTGCAATATCACCCCTACATATCAATAGATTTTTACATTTATCTCCCAATGATATTACATTAGTGTCCCAAAATTATTTTAAGTTCCCTTAAAATATTTAGAATGTGTTATGCTTTAACCCTAAAAACAAACAAATGACAATGGCACTGGTATGCTAAAAATTCAAAAAAGTGAAAATTGGTCATAATTAAATGTGAAGGTAAACATAAAAACCTTTTATGGATGACTAATTACATGCATGTTCTATGCACTTTTTTTTAAAATTTTTTTTGTTGAAAATATACAAGAAAAACTTGTGTGTTTGATGACAAATTTTTAACACTATTTTGTTTTAACAATCTTTGTGCCCCCTCTAGATCAAATGTCTAGATTCACAACTGCCGACGATGATATGCCGCCAAAACCCAAAGAAGAAATGTAACAACCCCTTGAGATTGGCAAGATACCAGCCCTACGTGGGTTAAACTATTGAAAATTCATCATTTAACAATCACAACCACCAACTACATCCCGACCCAATTGCAAATCTTAACCATTCATATTTGTTGAACAAGATTTAGGAGTATTTAATAAGATTAATCATAAGCAACAAAACCCTAATAGAAAGTAGTTTAGTACCCCAATTGAAATGACAGTAGGAGAGGTACTTGGCTAACATGAACGACCCACATGAAGTAACATAAAGCTTGGTTAAAAGGAGACAAGAATCTTGCTAAAAGCCAAATAATGGAGTCTAGCAGGGAGACACTAATGAATGTTTTGGTTACTTTTTGACCAAATAAAATCTCAAAGCTAAGCATCTCCATGAGGTCAATGAGGGGGAAAAACCCATAAAAGATCGATTTTAGCTTGAAAAGCTTGGGAATCCTATGTGAACTATGTGTTAAATATGTTAAAACTCCTATCTTGTTGATTGGAAGTGCATTAGATTGATGAAGGATGGTCCCCTCCACAAATTAGAAAAGCCATGACTAAAAAGAAAAAGAACTATCACTTACTATAAAATTAACCAGAGGACATCTCTTCTTTTATGATTGCACAACCCAGTGTTCTAAAGATTTAGCTTTTTTATTGACCTTTTTCAATTGATATTTACTAATATTTTTACTTATCCTCTTGTGCTTTGGTCCAGTCCATATCACTGGGGAGCACTATCTGCATGGTATTTTGTTTTCACAGGAGTATCAATTATGTTCAAATGAAACTCATGTGGGTTCTGAATTATGAGTTTTGGACTTATTCACCTTTGAATTTTTCATGCACGTTTAGGTCATTTTGTCTCGTTGTTGAGGATTTTATCCAACCTGTTGTGCGGCGGGCCCTTGGAGGATCCAACCTCAACCCGATGATCATTGATGGTCATGATATTTGAGGAAAAAATAGCAAACAAAAAATATCCACAGAAAAAAAAAAAAACAGAGAAACCAACCCAAACAAAGAAAACGAATAAGAGAAAACAAGATATACGTGATTCGGCTAACGGTTGTAAACCTACTTCACGGGCAAGCATACGAGAGACGATTCTTCTATGTGAAGAGAACGATGTTCCAAAGAGTTACAATGATGACAAAACCAAAACCCTCAAAAAGTGACAAACTCACCAACCCAAATACAAGTTCCCCCACCAAAACACTCGAATTGGAATCTTTCACCAAATACAGACTCTCTCATCAAGTCTCAAAAAACCCCTAGGGTTTTAACCAAGAGACACAGACAGAATAGAGTTCCACAGACGTGACCGGATGTCACACAGAAATAGATGGTTCTCATGAAACCCTGCAGTATGTTTCAACCTATAGAAAGAATTGCCGAAATAGATAATCTTCCAAATGGCCAAAGGCCTATAAAACTCACCATAATCGAAAAAAGAACCCTCTAAGTACAGATGAAACCCTCTAGGGACGTAGGGGGCCTCTCAGAGGGATTCACTCAAAAAGTCCAAACCCGAGTGAGAAAGCAAAGCTATTTTTATATTTATAGATTACTCTATCTGTCCTACTTTGTTGTACCTATTTCATTTTTGACATCTCACAAAAAAAATGTCTATATCTCATTGTTTATATTATTTTTTATAATTTCAAAAATTTTGTTTAAAAGAATTAATTGAAATCTATCAAACAAAATCTATATTAAATATATAAACTATTATAAATTAAGAGACATAGACAATTTTTTAAGACATCCAAAAAAGGAAACAAATACAACAAAATGGGATGAAGGGAATAGTTCCTAAAGTCAGAATCGTTGCCAAATTATGTTAATTTTCTTTGCATATAGAGTTCAAAACCAATAAGGAAACTCGCAAACTATCTTTAGGAAGTCTAGAATATAATCAAAATTGGCCAAAATTCGCCTTATTTACCTAGGCGGGAATTTTAAAGAGCTCAGAGCCAGAAAACCGTCTGGCAGTTGTGAATCCCGCCCGGGTGGGACTTACAAAGAACACATATCGAGCCAAAAATCCCACACAACGGCCTAGAAAAAAAAAATCACCTATCCACCTTTATTGGTTTGGGCCTGCATGTGTTAATTGACTCATGTTTTGCCCTTGTGTAGTGAAAGTATGAGAATTTTACAGTATAGTGGAAGCGTGAGAATTTTAAAGTGAAAGTGCGTGATGAAATCGATGAACATTGTGCATGACAGGAGGAGTATTATTGAAAAAAGCTTCGTAGGAAAGAAGCCTTGGCCGGACAAGGCTTCTTTTTAGGACGGGCAAGAGCCACGAGAGAGGTTTTCCTATCAACGGGTCAAGCTCCCGTCCAGTGGGCTTTACGGTCCAGTTCGGGCTAGTCGGCCATTTTTTCGGCAAATTTCGGTTTCTTTCAATAATCGGATTCGTTCATATTGTAGATCTCATCGAGTTGCAAAATTATGTCAAAAATCATATTCATCGGATATCATTCAATACACAATCAGAGATATATAAAACAATCTTATTTGCGGAGATTGAAATAGGGAAAAGTTATTCACTTCGACCCCATGTGGTTTGGGTTATGTGTAGATACACTCCTATGGTTCAAAAGTACAAGGCCCATCACTACCCTGTGGTTTGTTAAAACTTGCAAATACATCCCATTCCGTCTATGTTAACTGAGGTATATCTCACACGCCTCTTAAATCTAACCAAAATTTAATCTAAGCCGTTCATAATATATTAATAAAATAAATTTTTGATGTGTATGTAATACTTGTCAAACTCTACAATATCAATTGTTCGGATCCAATTTTTGGTACATGCAATGGATTGGTTAGATTTAAAAAAGTACAAGAATGAAGAAAGAAGATTAGAGCATATTGGATTTTTTATCGTTTCCATTAGTGGATTTTGTGTTTTTTTTGTTAACATGGATAGAATGGGATTTATCTGCATATTTTTACAAACCACCCACTTTTGAACTATAGGAGGTGTATATATTCACATTTGGCCTATATCACATGGAGTCAAAGTAAACTTTGCCCATTGAAATAATATTCAAACCATGTTATATCTCTTTTTACATATATGGTTAATATTAATTGCATGTATCAATGCATGGACTGATTCGAGTTTGGAAAATGGTGCTATATATTGACTTCCTTCCGTGTACTGATTCGTGTACGTATAGTGTTGGGAAAATGGTCGCATTAGAGGATTGCATAAATATTGTAATTACTTGATCAAAACCATTTGTAGAGTGAATTAATGATCGATATAGATAACTAGCATTTGTCCATGCTTGTTATTTGATGGAAAACCTACTGGATATGTGTTAGTCTCAAAATTTCCCTTGACCTGGTTTTGGATCCCATTGGAGACCCAAGTTCTTCAAAAGTCTAAGTTGGAGTAACTATATATTTAGTGCTCCAAGTCCCTTCTCCACCAAATATTATGGAGGGATCCACACACGACTTTCACTTGAGCCCCACAACGTGTGGTGGAAAAGGGACGTGAGACACACCGCATGATGGTGTCCCAGAGACATAGAATAATTTTTCCTAAATTGGGTTTGCCGCGTATGCACACATGCATGCGTGCTACTACTCTGCACGACCAACCCAACTCGAGCATGGGTACAAGACAAATGTTCGGTTGGCTTTGGGCTTTGGGTTGTCCCAAAGCCCAAGGCTCTAACCCAAGTGGGGTGGAGAGGAGCCTAAATGTCCAAAGAAGAAGTCTTAGATTCAAGTTGATTGAGTGACATTGACATGTTCTTGTAACTGACTAACCAGTAACCAATAAGATGCTGATACTATCAGCCTATCATTGTAGTTGAAGAGAAGTCCGTCAAACAAACTAAGAGCATTTCCAATGGGCCTCTCTACATTTCTGTGTAAAATATGTGTTACATTGTGCATTAAGGTAATAATGGGTCCCACATTTATGTGTTATGACATTGTTAATCTATTGTGTAGGTGATTACTCCAATGAATTACTTAAAAAGTGTGTTATCTATTATCAACAAATTTCAAAAACCCTTACAATTTAAAAAAAAGAAAAAAAGTGAGCCATTTCATTTTCTCACTGGTTGAACTTGAACCTAAATAGGTGGGGGGCCTTAGAGATGCTCTAAGCAATTCGTTAATTCTATTAGTATCATATATTTGCTTGCCAAATTAACTTTGTTTAGTGACTAATTGAGGATAATAATATTGATGCAGCTCTCAGCCAAAATACTGTCATCTCATATGGTTGAGTTTTTCCTCTCTTTTTTGACCCACTTATATGGTTGAGTTTGTCGGATCGCTGACACCATCTTTTCTAAAATCAATTGGTGTTAGGGAGGGTTTCAATTAAGTTTTTTATGACATTCGACATCGCATTCACAAGTCTATTTTTAGAGCGGTCGCAGGAGTGATATTGTGTAACCAAATTCATACATGGGGGCACTCTGGGTCAAACAATCCCTCCCTCACGATGACGCTCATGCGACTCAAACCTATGACTTCCTGGCTCTGATGCAACTTGTTGGACCACTTTTCTACCATCTCTCCTAAAACCAAGGTTGTAGGAGTGATGTTAACCAAGGTTGTAGGAGAGATGGTAGAAAAAACAGTCCAACAGAGTTGAATGTAGGTATTTATTCAAGGAAAATTCTAATATCAGCCCAATGGGTTGACAATAGTAAGCGTGTGAATATGTATTAAAGGATGTAAAAAGTATATAAAAATATATGTTTTTCTTGTCTTCTAGTGTACTTATCGTCAGTCCAGTGGACTGACAATAGCAAGACTGCTTATTCAATATATATCTGCGAGAATACAAGTCTGATTCCAAACATGCAATGCTTAAAATATTGAGTAAGATTATATTCCAAATATGTTGTTACCATACCTTCTTTTTTTTTTGGATCTGTGAGAGTACAAGTCTGATTCCAAACATGCAATGCTTAAAATATTGAGTAAGATTATATTCCAAATATGTTGTTACCATACTTTTTTTTTTTTTTTGGTAACGGCGGAATTGCTTTACAGTCAGGCCACTAAATGGACCTGATTATCCAATCCAAACCTCTAGGATAACTAATGCGACCACACCAGTCACGGCCTACCACTTACTTTAGGATATCACCCGATGGGAAATCAACAAAAATAATACTCACACAACAATCCAAACACAACACCAAGCACAACCTCTCACATACATGTAGGCTCCACACACACTACTATGTGTGGACCCTACATGTATGTGAGAGGTTGTATAAATTGTTGTGTTTGGATCGTTGTGTAAGTAGCATTTTCGGGAAATCAAACCCCTTAAAGAGTATTTCAAAAGCTTAGACATCCGCCGAACCATTAGAACAACCCCTAGGCGTGTGTTTTTATCAAACATGCATGCATAGGTTTGATAAAAAGCCCCATATAGTGGTCCTGGATAAATATATCATCTTTAACACAGCTTTGGCAGATAACACCGAATCCCAGTTATGATTGGGAACAGAGTACTGTCAAAATTTCCTTGATTCCACTCCCGCAGAAAGCAATTTTGAATTTTCATGTTATGTAAAACATTCGGACACAAGGGTTTGCGCCAGGACCTCAAATTTAGAGAGTTAATCCTTCCTAAGTTTCTAGTCTGAAACTTCTTTGATACTATCAACTTATGTGGATTCAGTTGACACAGGGCAATGCTCCGGTAGTAAATGGGCTTCTCATTAATGGACGGAGAGAGTGGTTGTTTCAAAATAACTCGAGGTATGAGTAAGCTAACACAAATACCATGAATTATAACCAAAATAAAGATACTATGAGAGAGAGAGAGAGAGAGAGAGAGAGAGAGAGAGAGAGAGAGAGAGAGAGAGAGAATTTCTGAATGTTATGCTAGCACATATCAACAGATGTTACCTATTGGACTTCACAAGCAATAATTTTGAGGCCCGTTTGGGCCCACCTTGATGATCAGATTTGTTTATTGTAAAATTAGTCAACCCACACAATCATATAGTAAGTAAAATTAATTGAATACCAACGAACACCTCAATGGAGCTCATTTTATCTGTTAAGAAAATGATTATTCAAGTTATGATCCAGTGTGCCTGATCAATTTTTTTCAAAATAACTATGATTCATTAAGGTATTGACGGGTTTCCAATCAACTTGATTTTTACGTGATAGCTCTTATTAATGATTTGTACAGTTAATGGAGTCTGATCATCGCAGTGGATAGAACTAGGGCCGAAAATGACCAAAGCTGCCTCCTTCCATAATATATAAAAGGAGGAGAAGATTTCACAAGTCTGGTGAGGGAACATTTTGTACCAAATCATATATAGTTGTAGAAACCCTCTCAAAACACACAATAATATTAAGATTGAAACAAGAAGATCAAACTACATGGCTATATTTGATATTAGGACATTAAGCTCACAAAATGAAGGATTTAGCCCTAGCTACTTGAACTCGAGTTTTTAAACCATAATTCATCCAAAGCACCCTAGTAGAAGAGGAAAACAAAAAAGAAAAAAAAAGGAAAATAAATAGGCTCGGGACAAAAAGTTCAACTGGGGATTATCCTATCCGATGGCCTTCCTTTGAATCCCTCCTTAATTAAGACTGTGGTACCTGAAAATTGAAATAGAGCATATTTGTTAAGAAAACAACAGTAGAAAAACAAATTCATAACATGGATACATCGCATGTAGATCTCGTTGTATGTAAAATTCTTAAAAAAACCAACTTATCTAAAAATTTAAGTTGTTAGACAGGAACCTTCTTTTTTCTTTTTTCTGTTTTTTAGATTTTCGACGTTGGTTTTCAAAATTTCCGTCATTTTACAAATTCCGATGATAGTAACGCTCGCAACAAAAATGGTTATACAGTACAATATAACCTCTTGAGGTGTTTGGGAGAGGTTCTTTCTTGGTTACTTGTAAATTCTGAGTTGTAGGTTATAGATATCATCGGAATCTATAAAGTGTTTGAAAATATGAAAGATATAAATTGTGCATCTGATACCTAATTAAACACCTAAAAATTCTTTTGAGTTGATTTTTCATGGGTACCCTTAAAAACATGTGTTAAACAAATTGAATAATTTGGATTATTAAAATATGACCCGGAAATGAAATGTCCGCATTTTAGCAAAATGAGGAATCCCACCACAAGAAGAGAAATAAAATGGAGAAGTATTGACCTTGGCCAAAAATGGAGAATCAATGATCAGAAAGAGGATTTGCTGGCAGAGTCTCGAGGTGCATTGCATTTGAAACACTCCATCCGGCTAGCAAAGTTGTGCTCATTGCACCCTGACCTGTTTTATTTCCAAAAAACAAAACTATTAAATGGATTAAGTACAATATAATATGCATGCACGTCTCTATGGATTTCATTTTCCAAATTTATCCTTTTCAAAAAAATAATAAATAAGGGATCAAGAGATAAAAATATTATGTACATATCTTGCGCAAATTAAAGTTTACCTCGTGCAAATCCAATCGCCGGATTTCCATCCAGAGCGGCTGCTGCCACCCCCGCCCCCACCGCCTCCTCCACCGTACCCAAAACCTCTAGTACGAGACATGTCCATATCAAAGCCGCCAGAGGATGAATCCTCCTTGAACAAGCCGCACTTGAAGCAGCTTGAGCGGCTGGCAAAGTTGTGGGCTCCGCAGTTTCCCACGTTGCAGTACCAGTCGCCAGGCCTCACGTCTGGACCGGTACTAAAGCTGAACTGTGAGCCGCCGCCACCACCACCACCCCTCCCACCGAAACTTCCGTAGTCACCGCCCCCCCTCTCTCCGGGTCTTGGCTCCCCGCATCTTTGGCACGAGTCTCTCCTCTGGAAGTTGAGGTGCTGGCATGACCTGCAGTTCCAATCTCCTGGCCTGCTCATGTTTCCTGCAGAGAGAGAGAGAGAGAGAGATCACATGTTAGTTGAAGTACGTCCTTCGGAATGTTAGAGGAAAATTGAGTCATAGGGTTTTCTAAACAGAGAATATTGATCAGCTCATAGTTCTCTTGTAGTCAACTTATAAGTGAGTGCATGAAACCCTCACTTCAAAAAGAAAAAAACTTGACAGTACTGGAACTCCATTCACAACGAGACAAAACTAGACATCGT
>BPLS01026014.1:0-10168 GCA_019656275.1 Rhododendron kiyosumense
ATTTTTTCAACATTGGTCCATATTTTTATACTTTTCAAAATTTTCTCATTGAAACGAATCATTAACCCCAAAAATTACGACGAAAAGCTAAACAAAAAGTTACGAAAAGTAAAAAAAGAGGGAAAACGGGGACGGGGGAGAAGAGAAAAGTAAAAAAAAAAGAAAAAAAAAGAGGGAAATCTAGGACGGGGGAGAAGGGAAAAGTAAAAAAATAGAAAAGGAAGGGAAAACGGGGATGGGGAGAAGAGAAAGGGGAAAAAAGGGGCAAAAAAAAAAAAAGAAGAGGAGGAAAACGGGTCGGGCGGGTTTGGGTTTGGCTTGACCCATATTCTACCCGACCCGTTCCAACCCGTTTACTATTCGACCCCATATTTGACCCATGACCCGTTTCAACTCGCCCAAACCCGCCCAGACCCGCCCATTTGCCACCTCTACTTAGTACTATGGCTAGAAACAACGAAATCTCTCACAAATCCACACTAACCATGCTACTTGATTTGTGTGTCCGCAACACCATTACTTGTTGAAAGAATAAAGAAAGGAAAAAATTGAACCCTGTTTAGTTTAGATTTTGATGGAGATTTTAAAGTGCGCAAGAGTTTTGAGTACTTCAAAGTTCAAAAAACGAACAAGCTCGAGATAGTTGCTGGGTCATGGGTGGAACAGCGAGCTAGATAGTTGTACACTAAAGTGAGGGAGATTGAAATACATCCAATCCCACATTAGTGAGTTAGGAAAACAAAAATGTGAGGGGTATATAAGAGACCACTTATGACAATCAAATAATTTAATTTCTAAGTATTTTGAGCCATGTTATTAGATTCAAAAAAAAATTTATTGAACATGTAAAAGAGGAGGTCACTACATTCTATAGCCGAAAACACCACCACCTTGAGACTAGTGTCGAGGAATCCCATCAAAGTGCGCAAACCGCCCGTCTACATTTTGACATCATCATGAAGTACAAAAGGCACTCTAATATTTTCATTTCTTAATGCAACTTTCTTGCCATCATTTATGTCTTAACCCTTTGATATATTGATGAGAACTTGTCATTTTTTCCTCGGCAAAAGTTAGCATTGTTAATTTTAGTTAGTGAGTTTTGAACCACTATCAAATGTGTGGGAGTATGCAGTGCCTATCACTTTACCACTCTAGTAGCAGATTTGTGAGAACTCTGTTGCCTTAAATATCTTCTATCTGAAACCTGATTTTCTTAGGCTGTGTTTGGACACAGTATCTGCAATTTACCTTGAAACACTAAACTGGTAGGAATTTGGCTATATTTATTTATTTAATTTTCTTGTTATTCCCTTATCTCTTTGTTAATCTCCACAGAAATTCTTGATTCAAATCAAACTGAATATAACACCAGGCCCATATGTTTGTTAGAGGCTTTTATTGGGACCTGGCCCTTAGGTGTGTTTGGGCTTAGTCTCAACGGGTTTTTTTTCTTTTGACCAACCTTTAGTTTTTTTTTTTTTGATCCACGTCCAACCTTTTGTTGGATTTTACTCCCCTTCCCCCACACCATCTGTCAAGCTTTCTAAGTAAAATATTTTTGGAAAAATGATGGCCCAGGATGTAGTTTGATAATTAATACATTTTAAGGATATGCTAAAAACATTTGTTAATGAACAAAATGTCCTCGGTGAGTATTAATTATCAAAACACGTCTTTTACCGTCATTTTCCCAACATTTTTTTTGCCAATCAAGAAAATAAAATAAAATAAAAAACAAATCATGCGGATACTTCATTAGGCTGCAGCCCGTTATACCAAACCATTTGGGCCAAATATCCAAATTGGTTGTTTGTTGATATTTTCGTTGTGGCCCGTTACAGCCAATTTGTGGGCATTCTGTTGTGGCCCATTGTACGCAAACAAGCTCGTGGACTAAGTCCAAAACCAAACATGTGGGCCCAATAAGCCCAACACAAGCAGGAGAAGATTAATCTCTCAGAAATAAAATCCCATGTCATCGGCAGCCCGCATGTCCGAACATTGAATTGTTTGAGGAATTTAGAATTGAACTTAACTATTAGTGTATAGATCATAATCTAGGCGATTTTTTTGTGATGTCGTATGACCTGTTTGAATGAATTGAATGAGTGTGCTTTTTCCATGAAAAAATAATATTTGATAGTCGATTAGGTATACAATCGACTTATACTACAAGTATAATTACATTTCCGTCATTCCACAAATCATGCCTCAAATTAATAATAGGATCCTTTAAAATGTTTTTCATGTTTAAAATACTATCCCCAAAATAAGGATTTGTTACCCTTAAAGAATTTTTTCAAAACATTCGAAAATAATTTGACTAAGAATTGTGCCAGCCAATAAATTGCAACTACTTGTCATGCTGAGGGTTCTCCTTATGAAAACTCATTATGCAATCCTATATAGTATAGTTAGAATTTTGGAGCCTACTCGACGAGAATTATCTAAAAAGATTCATTTTGAATAAATTTTATACTGAAAAAAATGATTCAAGAGGGTGTAGATTCTGCACGGGTGTGTGAATTGTGTCTTGTAATAGGGGTTAGGGACAGGTGTGAATTCTAAAGTTTTGTTACTTTAAGGGGTGTGAATTCTAAATTTTGTTACTTCAAGGTTGCGCATTTAGGGAGTTTGAATTCTATATTTTTGGTTTGTTATTTCTTACTTTTGGCCATGGGAATCTTGTATTTCCGGGGGTGTCAATTATGCGTTTTTTTGTGTGGCAAGTTGTAGAATGTTAGCCGATTGCTATGTCCCATTTATTCCTAACATAGAATCCCAAAGCACCTTAAGTAATCCTGTTTTCATGCTTGGCGTTCACTCTGATAATACGCATTGACTAGCATAAAGAATTTCTCACTTCCACATTCTTCCCCACCCATTCCCTATAGTATACACAAGCAGAGGCGGAGCCAACATGTGACCAGGGGGTCACGTGCCCCCTGAAATTTTATCACCTACACCTTTTCTTTTCTTTTTTTGGGTACACCTACTCACAAAAATTGTTAAAACATAATCTAAACACAGCAAATTAGTAGAGCTTCAAACAATACTACTACCCAATATATAGCTTCTGTAGTTCAAGTCAACTACTAAAATTGCCAAGTCAACTCTTTTTTGCGCATTTGTCTGGTTGATTACGTACGTAGTTGCTTTGCTGTTCAAGATTTGATAATAAGGGAACACCCAAAAAATAAACAAATTAGCAAACTTCAGCATAATCTTTATCGTAGTATTCTAACGATACTCGCACTCTTCAAACTATCATTCCCGCCTGATCAGGGCCGGTCCTGATGTTTTGGTTGCCCAAACCCGACAATATACTTTGTTGCCCACTACCAAGTCATACAAAACAAAAAAACATACAAGTACAAAAAAAAAAAAAAAAATCAAAGTTACATTATTCTTTTAGTTTGAATAACATCCACAAAATCAACAACAAAATGGAACCCTGGTTATAATGCTTTAAAATTATCGTGATCTGATTCAAAGAAAACTTCTCTTTGCATTTTTTAAAGCAAATTCTTCAATTGAATTGAGTTGTCGTAATTTACTTATCTAAGAACTCGGGGTCCGTTCCGCTAATTTGTGGTATTTTGGCTTTTTAGTTGATATATATGAGGAGAATAATCTATCTCAAAAAGCATAAAAAGTAATAATAATAATAATAACCCAAAAATGCTCTTAGTGGAACTCCATTTATTTGGCTGATTTATTGAAAGAATTTATTTTTTCGAGAAAATAAAAAGTTTGCTTCCTACCTTAACTATGATTTATGTGAAACAAATAATAACTAGTGTTAGCTCTCTCAATTTATTTTAATTATGAGTTCTTTTTATAATAAAATGTAAGAACATATTACTCGCATGTTACTGTTTTGTTTGTAAAAAATAGAGAAGCTAGATAAAAATAAAGAAATAAAGGAAATAACAGTGAGTTAGTGACTGTAAAAAAACAAAAAAAGGAAATAGCAGCCTAAAATGACATACTGGGATTCGAGCTCAACTCCCATGGGTACTTATAACAGTATAAGAGACCATAATGCCAAGCACTACTGTGTTACATAAGAAAACATTATATATATATATATATATAGAGTTAGATTTCGGTGAGAGATCCCTCATTTTATTAAAATGCAGGACTCCCATTTCCGATTGAATTTCGATGATCCGAGCCGCTCAAAGTGATCAGAACGTGATTTTAAGGGTCCTCGCAAGAAATCAGCAAAAAAAATGACCGGGAAGGACTTCATCCGAGCAGTTTTCATTGAACGGTTAAAAAAAAACTGCTTAGATGAAGCCCTTCCCGGTCATTTTTTTTGCTGATTTGTCGCGGGTACCCTTAAAATCACGTTTTGCACATATTGAGCGGCTCGGATTTTTAAAATTTGATCGGGAAATAAAAGTCCCTCATTTTTTTCCCTCACTTGAAATTCCTCTATATATATATATATATATATTTATATATATACACACACATACATACATATTTTTTTTGGTTGCCCAAGCTCGGAGGCTTGCGGGGCTTACCCGGGGCCGGCTGGCCCTGCCCCTGATTATGTAGTACAAGGTTTTGTGAATTGACTAATTCAGTACCAATCTCATTTTGTAGTATTAAACCATTTTTGAAGTTAAAGAGTAACATCTTCAATGGCTTCTTCAGCTATCCCTCCTCTCATCTTCCTCTCTCTTTTGCCCTTTCTGCCCTTATTTGCTGCTTCTAATGTGCCTTTGGGCTCATCACCTTCCGCCTCTGGCAATAACTCTTCTCTAGTAGACAAAGGAGAAAGCAACCCCGCAGAAGACTTGTACGACTTGATTGAAGTTCCAAACATTAACTTCATGTTTGGAGATAATGAAAGTTTGGGTCCATTAAATCTAACACACTGTACACAAGCTTGTTCGCAGGATTCCGATTGTGTTGTTGCTATATTCAATGGCACATCATGTTGGAAAAAGATATTGCCTATCTGGGAGGATGATGTTGACTTGGAGGAAGATGACGATTACGAGGAAGACGAAGATGACGATTATGAGGAAGATGATGATTTCGAGGAAGGTGCTGCTCTTTTTATGGATTTTTAAATTTGAGGTCTGGCGTTTCCGGTGGTTCTTTTGAGTTTCGGTTGTGGTTGTAGGTTTTTAATTGGTATTTATTCTCTAGATTTCTAGGTTGCTTTGCTTGTAGTTTTGTTTAGATTGTTTTAGAGGGTGTTACGGTTTTGGTTGTGGTGTTTTTGGTTGGCTTCTTCTTACCGTTGGGTTTGGTTCTCCGATGGCGTTATGCTGGTGTGCCCGTAATTCGTTGAATCTATGTAATCATTTTCAAATATTTATAAAATCTTTTTTCGCTGATCAAAAAAAAAGGAAGAAGAAGAGATTGCCTTTGTCAAATGGGAGACTACAGAATGCAATAGCAGTAGGGAAACAAAGTGTTGTTAATACTACTTCTTTGGGTGGTTCTTTTGATCACTAGAGTCATGTGTGGCATTTCTTGATTTTCTTTGACACCTTGAAAAAACCCCTAGAGGAATCACGCCTAGCATTAGAATGCTAAAGAGCTCTGAGATTCCAAAAACAAGTGACAACCAGAAAACTCGCTTGTGATCTTCAAAACAAATTTGCATGTTTTCACTTTTGAAGAGCTCCAAAATGCGACAAAAGGTTTCAAGGAAGAACTGGGAAGGGATTCATTCGGCATTGTTTACAAAGGCGTAGTGAAATATGGTTCTAAAACTCAAGTTGCAGTCAAGAAGTTGGACAAGTTGTCACAAGGACGAGATAGGGAATTCAAAGCCGAAGTGAATGCGATTGAGAGAACCCATCACAAGAATCTGGTCCAATTGCTGGGCTGTTGTTATGAAGGGACACACAGGCTTCTAGTGTATGAGTTCATGAGCAATGGCAGTTTGGCGGATTTCCTCTTTGGCATCCCAAGACCTGATTGGTATCATAGGGTCCAGCTAGCTCTAGGGATTGCCAGAGGACTGGTATACTTACATGAAGATTGTAGTACCCCAATAACCAATAATCCATTGTGACATAAAGCCTCAAAACATACTCAATGACAAATTGTTCATACCACGAATTTCTGACTTTGGATTGGCAAAATCCCTAGTGCTCAATCAAACTCGAACTCATAGAGGGATAAGAGGGACTTGAGGATATGTGGCTCCAAAGTGGTTCAAAAATGTACCTGTGACATCTAAATTGGATGTACATAGTTTCGGTGCATGTTGCTCGAGATAATTTGTTGCAGAAAGCACTACAACAAAGTTTGTCTATGGCGACGAAATTTTTTTGTCGCCAATTAGATTGTTTTTGTTGCCATAAACATTGCTGACGAAAAAAATTTGTCGTCTTATCCTTGTTGCAAAAATCATCACTAAAAGCCAAAACCAAAAAATTACTTTTACTTTGTTGTTACCATCAATCAATCAAACTCACAACCTCTCGTACCCATACCAAAGCCTCTGCCAACTGTGCCACTTAACGCTTCATTACCAATACTCCTAAATTTAATTCAAACTAACAACCTCTAGTACCATACCAGAGCCTCTACCAACTGTGCCACTTAATGCTTCATTACTGATACTCCTAAATTTAATTTATATTACCTTTCTATGATCAAATTTTAAATTAATATGTTTATATTTTATGTAATATCTAATTATATGTGTATTTATATGTTAACTAAAATGAATTTTTATAAATTAAGAAAATAATTAGTCAAAAAATTTGGTCTATGGCGACGGATTTTGAAATTTCCTTGCTAAAAGCTACCCCTATGGCGACAAATTCTAGATTCCTCGCTAAATGCTACCCTTTGGCGACGAAATTGTTTTTAATCTCCAAAAGTGACCCTTTCGCGACGAAAATTATTCATCACCATAGACCAGCTGTTTTTTGTAGTGAAGAGTATTGCACAGGAGTTTGAAGATGAAGAAAGAGCAATACCAACAGACATGTGACATTACGAAGGTGGGTTATGATATATAGCGTGCAATATGAATGGCATTGAGAAAGAAAGTGAATGAACATGATTAGGAACATAAGATCAAGATCAAGTGTTAAACACTTAATATGAAGCAGCTCAATACCTGCTGAGTGAGTAGTTTCCTCCATTAAGCCCCAAATGAAGATACAAAAGCAGTGACCTAATCTAGCACGAACAATTATAAACAAGACAAAAGAGGGGAGAAAACATCAATGGAAGCACAAATGGAGTCAAATTTGCATTTTGGGACTGTTCTTATTATCTTATAGCTTTAAGATACACTATTGCGTTAACACTATCCCAAGTCACAAAAGAGGTGATGACAAAGGAAGGAACATTGTAAAAAACTATGGTCTATTTTCATTTCCAGGAAGTTAGTATAAAGCTAAGGGAGATGGTTTTAATACAGCTTAATATTTTTTTTTATATATATAAGAATTGAGGTTTTTTCTATCGGCTCATAACAAGAAGACAAATATGATTTCTAATTGTATGTGAGATATGCCTGTGAATTACCACCCTTAATCGAGTTTAAGTTCTTTATAAAAGTAAGTGAATCCTACGTTTAGTTAAGGAGCAGCATTATATGAACAAAGAAAACAAGGATCATATATATATGACTGGGGAAATTTTTGGGTGCCGAGCGGGCAACATGTAGTTGCCCGAGTAGCGTATCTGGGCCGTTCATTTTGGTTTTGGACAGCTCAGATTTGGAGAGAGTAGTGGGATGAGAGAAGAGAGAGGGTTTCAATCTGGCCGTCCAACCAACTTTTGGATGGCCCGAATGGGCTTCTCGGGCCCATCATACGATAGAATTCCTTCTCATCGATCATCAGCGTTTAAATGAAAGCTAGAACTTGACATGTATGTCCCAACTAACAAATAAATTCCGTTTGACCAAAAATAAACTAACAAATGCAAAATTTTAAGCTCCAAATTTACAGCTTTAGCATTTGAAGAGATGGTTCCAGCTTTAAAGTTAGTTTCATGAAGTTTCTGCAACTAAACATCAAAACCAGCTGTAGGAGGAGCTACTTCAGCTTCTAATATTCCTTGAATTCCAGCAATCGAGGATCGATTCCAAGTATTTAGAATGACTTTCAGCAATTTGAGGCACTGATTACTCCAAGTTTTAACCATACATTTTAGATCAATAACTTCAGTTGCACAACCAGTTCAGAGTTTCAAGTATTTTGAGCAATGTTATTGGGGTTCAAACAAGTTATTTGGCTTTTCACGGCGAAAGTCAGCATTATTAGTTTAAGTTAGTGAGATTTAAATTCCTATCAAATGCATGGGGTATATAATACCCACCACTTGAAACCACTCCACTTGCAAATTTGAGAGAACTTGTCACCTTCGAAGATATTGTGTTCGCCTCACCATGTTGCCTAAGGGAGCGTTTCCACTAAGCAATAAGTTATGGACCACAACTTTTTTGTTTTGTTCTTTCTAAGAAAAAAAATCAAAAAAAAAAATCATGTATGTTAGTTTACGCCAAATTTTTATGTATTATGGGTTTATCTCAACGAGAGAAATTAGAAAAAATAAAAAATTAATATGACTTTTACATAAGTATTTTGGAAAATATTCAAGAAAAAGTCCGAAAAGCAGATTTTTCTTGAATATTTCCCAAAATACTTGCGTAAAAGTTATAATTTTTTACATTTTTGATTCCTCTCATCAAGACTAACGCATAATACATAAAAATTTGGCGCAAAACTAACATACGAAAAAAAAAAAGTTAAATAAGAACAAAATCAAAAAATTATAGTCCACGACTTATTGCTTAGTAGAAATTAGTGATTTCATTGACTGGGTCCGCAATTACCAAGAACACTTTCGCCACAATTCCACAGAACAGAAGTTCTTGATTCAAATCAAACTTGATTTTTCAATAAAAAAAAACTAATACCAAATCTTGTGGGCTTAATATCCAAATCGGTTGTGGCGTATAATGTTGTCTTTGGATATTAATGCTGTGGCGTATAATGTCGTCTTTGGATATTAATTATTTTAATATCCAAATTGGTTATGGCGTATAATCAAACTTGATTAATAGCCGTTTTGTCGACATCTGACTGTGGTTCGTTGTATCCAAAGAGTGTGGACCAAGTCCAAAACAAAACACGTGGCCCCACTAACCCCGTTTTAGAGCCCCGTTGAGCTTAAGAAGAGTCCACGAATACGCCAACTAAACGTTTCAGTTAGGGCTGTAAACGAATCGAGTAACTCGCAAGCTCAACTTGGTTCGGCTTGACTCGTTCGATAAAAACTCGACTCGTTAAGGTTCGAGCTGAACTCAAACTCACCAAAGCTCGATTCGGCTCGACTCATTTACACCCCTAGTTCCAGTCCCTTTTAAACACAAGAGAGGATACACCTCTTAAAACTAAAGGCTAGCTTTGGAAATGGCATATCCTGTGCACATTATTTTTACCACCAGAGAGAGAGAGAGTGCTATAATCAGATGTGGGGTACTGCACCTTACATGGTTGTGGGACTAACATTGTGTGAAGGAACACGAGATACTGTTACACCACGGTGCAACTGAGGCAAATAAATGAAATGAACAGCCAGACAATAGATTGTGTAAGCTTTATTTAATAACTTAACATATATAGGAGTTTTAAAAAGCGTTCAAACTTCAATCTCAAACAAGCCGAGGCAATCACGCACCGATCTCGAGTACCTTGAATTTTTAAGATATTATAAGTCAAATGAGCCTAAAAGTAGCATGCTTGATCTTAGTTTAAACTCTTAACAAGTTTTTAAAAAAATGTTGAAGCTTAGATTGTTCATGAAACTAACTGATCTCAAAAGAACTTTTAACGAGGAAGCATGAGCCTAAACTTGGACGGTTTGGAATGGTTTTGTCAGCCCTAGGTGCAACAGTTACACAAAAATTCTTCTCAAAGAATCAAAGTTATATTAGTCGAAGGATTATTTTGTAATGAGTTCAACTCCTCTTCTAATGAGCTAATCTAACTATTCTCAAAATACTACAAACATTTGCCGATAAAAAAAAGAAGATGATTATTTTGTCAAATATATTGTTGTTTCACCTGAAATTGAGGGTGAAAACCATAACAACAGAACAAAGCATCTTGAATGACAACATATCGAGCATATCTAATAACAAGCGGGAAGGAGCTTCTATGGCATT
>BPLS01026016.1:3918-26416 GCA_019656275.1 Rhododendron kiyosumense
AAAGCAATGAATTCATATTAATCCTTCTCAACTCCATTGCATTTCAAGACGAATCCTATATAAGTAAACTTAAATAATAAATTCATTTGAAAAGTTACCAACTGAAATATAGAGAAATTTATTTTGAACAATGTACCCTCATTCGAAGTAGTGATTTTGCTGCTACATAGTCTATCTACCTTGCTTCTTCTATACTCTGTTCTATTTCTTAACATTGGGTTTTTTTTTTTAATTTGGATTTGGAAACTTCGTTGAAACATCACATTCAACTTTTGTGCTTAGTTCAAGACAATCTCTAGGGACTGCTGATAAGCACCCAGAAATGTAATGAAAGGGTGCGCTAGTGTCTAGGTTTAGTTTAATTTACTCATTAATTAGTTGTTTTTAACTTAGTTGTCTCGTAGAGTTTGTTTGTTTTGTTTTGTAGGAGAATCGCTTAATAAGGAGCTTTAAAGGCTTAAGGCATGTCATGGCCTGAAGTTGCCCGACGGCCAAGGCGCATCTCAGGCAAAAGTTACCCGACGTCAAGGCTGAGCAAGGAGAGGCCAAGGCTAAGGCGTGACCGACGGCTGAGGAACGCCATGGCAGAGCCAAAGCAAGAGGAACAGCCCGGGCAGAAGAAGCCATTGCCAAGGTAGAAGCAGCCGACGCCAAGGCAAGACCAGGCAACGCTCGAGCATGGCCAAGGCAAGACCAGGCAACGCTCGAGCATGGCCAAGGCAAGATCAAGGCACAGCTCCACTATTGAGCTCGGCATCGATGGGATGCCAAATTTGACATCGATGCCGAGGCCATTAGTGCCCCAAGACCCTTACCAGCTTAGGCATCGATGGGATGCCAAATTTGACATCGATGCCGAGCCCATTAGTGCACCAGTTCCTTATTGACCTCGGCATAGATGAGATATAATTCTTTACATCGACGCCGAGCCCCTTAGTGGCCCATCTTATGCCTGTTGCCATCGATGCCGAGGGGCTTAGCAGGGCATCTTTAGAGCATCTTTTGGGATATTCCGTGCGTGAAACAAAGGCAGTATAAATACCCCGTTTTGTCACCTTTGCACGTTTTGGACAGAAATGTACCCATAATTTCTAGATCTAGCTTAGATTCATTTTGCTTTTTGCATTGTTCTTATTGTGTTCTTATTTTTTAGCTTTTCAATACTTAATTTCTGCCTTTAATTAGTTGTCTTTTGATATTTTTGCCTTAATTAAAGTTGTTACTCTTCTTCCGATCTATCGTTTGTATTTTTTATTTCTAGTCTTGTCTTTTCAATTATGCTTAGTCAATTTTCGCTTGCTCTTATCTTCGTAGATATGCGTGAGTAGTTTCAAGGGTTGGGTCATGGGATGATTAGCATCCCGTGGCTTGGGCAAAAATTGCGTTTTTTCACCAATAATGTTTTAATTTCTAGATTTGAAAATTAATGTGGGGTTCGGATTCATTTGGGGAATTACCGAGGTGTTAACCTCTTTGATCATGTGTAGGTAGGAGCTTAGACTACCTACCACACATGATGCTTAGAGCTCTGTCGCTCGAGGGGTTCACCAAATGAGTTCTAGAGCTAGCTTGATAATCGGATATCTTTTTCCCGGTTTTGATACCTACAATTGTGTATTTTAAATCGCGTGAATTGGTGAAAAATGTGATTTAGCCCGAGTCATGAGTGCTAGGATTCCTAGACCTAACCTATCTTTTTCTTAGTTAATTCGCTCTTAATTTAGCCATTTTAATTCCACCGTTCAAAGTAAAACCAAGTTGACTGGCTAAAAGTCAAAAACCTTACTTGCATCTACAAATCCGAGGCAAGCCATAAACTAATTCCCTTGGGTACGATCCCGGACTTCTCCGGATTATTTTGCTTCATCGATATTCAAACCCTACGCTTGGGGTAATATTCTTCAACACGGAAGATAACGAAGCAACTGCAGAATAAAATAATTTGCCCTTTTTTTTTTTTGTGTTAAATCCGAGAAATCGGTATCCGCCAAAACGCAACGGTTTTTGAAACTTCGAATACTGTCGCCATGACATCCTGATATCTTGTTAGATGGAAAACCGCATATGTATTGGCCTTTTCCGAGTTCTCATTACGTAACAATCAACTGTAATTGAAGCATGCATAGTGATAGTGAAGAAGTAAGCTCAATTTAAAAGAAATAATGGAACCAAGCATTTGAAAGAGTTATGAATCACAGGGTATTCCCTCGGTGACTATCACTAAGGTCCCGTTTGATAACAATGATAGATGGATGTGATTCGTAAGGAGATGGGATTAAGATTGGGATTCGTAAGGAGATGAGATTAGTAATGAGAAGAGATTGATAATGAGTATGTTTGTTTGGAATGAGATTAGATGATGTGATTATTAATATCATATTTGTTTGAGATGAGATTAGATGATAGGATTGGATTGATAGAAGAAATTGGTAATGAGAAGAGGTTGGGTTCGGACTATGAATATCAAGTCCCACAGGGTATTGCTAATACCCCCTAAAAGCCGGATTGGTTCTCCCAACGGACTACGAATCCGAACCAATTTTGGAAACTAAACACAGTATTGTTAATACATTCGGCTTAGTAATCCAATCTCATCTCCTAAGAGCTTTATCAAACGGGGCCTAAAGGCATTGCTCATTCACATCCTACAGGCATGAAACAAACTTAACTACAAAAGCCCCAATAATCCAATTCTGAACCCTCCCAAAAACGCCTTCGAATTAAGTTTAATGACAACAGTCAACTAAAAATAAGGACAAAAACCAAAATACACAAATTAGGCAAAAAATACCTCTTTGTTGGCTAACATACACTGACTGTTCCTACCATAGAACAACCAATTTTTTTAGATTATCCAAATAAAGGTCATCCTGTGCATTTTACCAAAACAAAAAAATAAGTATTGGGGTAGGGTGATGTATACATACATAAATAGCGTGTTTAAAAAATCACTGAAAGTGAAATATAGAAACAAAAAATTAGGGTTCACAAATCAAGGAGCATGGAAAACTCCGAACAGGAAGAAGACGAACAGTTTCCGTGTGTATGGCCATGAGATGAAGATTATTAAGAAGAATTTGACATACTTGAATAACATAATTGGGAGATTGGATTGTGGGTATTAGAAAGGAAAAGGAGACTAAAGAATCTCTCTCCAAGGAAGAAGTCTGATTTACGGTTACGGGTTTCGGAGTTTTGGTGCGGTGCTTCTGGTGTTGAGTCGACGGAGGACAGAGGAAGGCAGAGAGATGAGTCGAGAGAGAGGTCGGACGAAGCTGATGGCGTTTTTGGAAGCCCTGATGTTGCCTCTCCCAGTTGTGAGAGAGAGAGAGAGAGAGAAGGGAAAGTAAGAGAGAATGAGGAGTGACGAGGGTTTCAAATTTTGAACGACGAAGAATACCATCTATATTTTTGTCCAGACAATGCAAAGGAATTTACCCAAATGCCATGTTGTAGAAGGAGGGTGGAGAGAAATCTGGACCGTTGGTTGTGTTTATATGAGTAGATAAAATTTGTGGCAGGAATAAATCTAAACCATTGAGAAGGAATATTCTTAAAGATACTTATCCTGTTTTATAATATAGATTTTTGGATATCGTTTTAGTAAATTGATAGGTTAGATGCGGTTCTTACATATGTGTGTTCGCTACATTTCGTCCAAAATTGCAGGCTCCTAAAGTCCCAAGAAAAGATAAATCACCTTTTTTTTTTTGAAAAGAGTCATTCATTCAACACAAGCCCATCGGGCAAACAGATTCCAGAACAGATACAGGAAAGAACCAAAGTAACCTAAACGTCGATCTCAGGCACCTACTGCCGAAGCAGGCCCCGCGATATCGCGGGTACATAAGAACCAATCTCGGTCTAGAAAACAGAGGATCTAGAGAGATCCACAGCTCAAACCCTAAACAAATAAGCAAAGCTGAAATCTGAAGGCAAAACAACAATAAATCAACTAAAATCAAACAGGTCTCACGGACAAAGCCAAAGGGTCACCGTCCTAAATCGGATGAGAATCGAACACTGCCGTGTCAAGGCGACTCAAGACCAGTTTTCTTCTAGCTAAACCTGTTGAGCAGCCCAATCAAACACCACCAGACCACCACCAATCCCAACAACACCACCGAAACCCACCAGCCCCAAAATAGACCGACACCGGACCTAAAACAAACACCGGACCATTCCTCAATAGGCGCCGGGTTATTTGCCCACCATCACCACCCACCAGATCTAGCAAAAAACCAGACCAGTACAAACACCGAACTGGGGAGACCAGTCGGGAGAAAACGAGAAAAACCCGTAAATCGGAAACAAAACAGGAGAGCTCTAACCCCATCTCATGATTATTATCCACCGCCACATCCGCCACTTAAGGAACCCGTCAGCCTCTGCCACCAGCTCAGGGAGACCACGGAGGAGCCGGTCAAATCCAGAATCACAAGCCACCGGCCGGAATCTGTATGCCGAACCTCAACAGCCATGGACAGTACCCAAAAATGGAGATAAGTCAAAACAGGACCTTAGAAGAGAGGAAGGGAGGGAGAGGAGAGGAGGAGAGAGAGCCGGGGGGGGGGGGGGGGGAAGAGGAGGCGGCGGCCCCCTCCCCCCAAAAAAACTCAGATCTGTTTTGGGCTACTTTTTCTAATCGTTATATGCTTGCAAGCTTAAATCCCTATTCATATATAATAGTAAACACGTAATTCTGATGCTAGTAGAGATTGGTCAAATTAGAGAGAATAAAATTACGAGAATAAAATTTTGATTCTTATAGATCATGAATCCAAATAAAATAGGAGAACAAAATCAACCCGATTTTGGAGCAAATCTATTCTAGACTAGAAATAATTTTCCTAATCAAAATCTACAAGTAAAACTATCATACTCCTAAATCAAAATGTAGTAAATAAAACACGATCTATTTTTTTTTGAATAGCAAAGAAAGTTATTAATCTTTGAAAACAAATTACAAAAATTAAAAAGATCCAAAGCACGAGGCAACAAGCAAAGCAAAAAAGAACTCCGACAATTGTATGTCACCAGAAACCAGAAAGAAAAATAACCTCCCTTAGATGGCAAAAAGCCACCCAAGGCCTAAAAACTCAAAGAAGAGACAACACAACCAAGACCCAACCAAAGTCAAAAGGCACCTAAAAGAAGACCTACTGCTCCTGAGATGACCAAGGATCAATTGTTATATTGAGAACCCTAAACTTCGGCCCATGCGTCATTTTTTACATCCGTAATCATGTATTTACTTAAAACTTCCTCATCAACACCCAAATAAACTTCGCCCAAGATTTTCTCAATAGACCGAGCAGGCGAGTAGCCTTTGCATCATCAAGGTGAAACCTGTTAGTGCCGTTGGAAAAAGCACATAAAGCCGCATCGAAAACCACAGATCTAAACACAACGCATTTTCCCTTCTTTCTTCCAACTAATTTCTTCTTAGATTTAGGAATGCCAAACAATTTCTCCACCGACTTCTGCTTCCAATTTCCTTTCACCGTTCCTTTAGCCTTATCAAATTTTGGTAATAGCTTCCAATTTTAAGCATAAGAAGTCCAATCATATAGTGGCCTTTGTCTTTAACATGTAGTAGCTTTTTGTAGTTATAATCTTGAAATTAGATGCGAACAATATTCTCACATCAAATCAATTAGTTTATGAAGATATGAGAGCTAAATATTCATGACGTACGTACATTTTTTACAGGAAGAAATTTCTTGACATTTTAGCCACGGTTGGTTATTGCATAAAATACCAAGATTATAATTTGCAATATTTGTTGTACTATTTAAAATAGATCAGCAATGAGATTAAGGAATACTCGACCTCAGTACCTCTCTTACAAGAAGAAATTTCTTGACATTTTAGCCTCGGTTGGTTGTTGGACTCTACCTCATTTTATACAGCAATGAGATTAAGGAATACACAATCTCAGTACCTCTGTTTTTTGTTTTTGGTGGTAGTTTTAGCATATAAATTATAAAGTGGCACAGGGGTATTGCTGTAATTTTGCAGTGACAATAGTACTTGCAAATTAAATAGACGACCGTCTGGACTCATCTAAGGGAGAAATTTTTGGGTGCCGGTAGGGTATCAAACATGTGGTACTCTGCTAGCAATTCGGACCGTCAAACGTGTTTTGAACGGTCTGAATTTTAGACAAAGAAAGTGGTGGGATGAGGGGAAAGAGAGGGAATACACTGGACCGTTCAACACATATTTGGATGGTCCAGATCACTGACAGATACTGTCACGTGATACCCGTCTGGCACTTCAAAATTTCTCCATCTGAGCCCTGAGGGGAGACTAATTGTGAAAATGACGCCCCACTTTTAAACTTCCTCAGAAACTTCTTGCCTCCGCTTGAAATAAACGATGACATAGTCGTAGCCGTCTTTCAAGTTTTTCTTCAAAAACACCCCAGCACATTCAAGTAACTACGATTATGCCTTTTCCTCAATAAATTTATGTCCCTCTCCTTCTCTCTTTCTTTTTTTCCTCACCCCCTTTCTTGACACGAACAAAAATTATAAGTAGAATTATGCACGTTATCTCGAATCATTGGAAGAAAAAGATAATTACTTTAATAATAGGTAGAATATTAGAAAAGATAAAAAAAAGAATTATCTTTACATTGTTGAGGTGTAGCAAGTAATTAAGTTTAGCATTCTGGGACTAGCAACTCATTTCGATATGTTTCAAGTACTTTGATTCTCGTCGTCACCAGTTAATTGGGAGTTGCTGTACTGGTTCAATCCAATGCAATTTATTAAAAAAAAAAGATTTTCATCTATCACCATATCACTATGATAAAGGATTCGTAAATAAAATCTAAGTAATACTCCTAACAATAATTTTTAAAAACAAAAGCAAGAAGGATTATGCTTGGAATTCATAGTTAAAAAATGAAAGGTCAATTTCTTGGTCCAATAGCTAGTCTTAAACACAAAATACTAAAATAGATAATAAAAAAATATAGAAGGGAAACAAGGAGTACAGTCGTTGACTTTGTAGTTTCATTGAAGATTAAGGGTAATTCACTGCACAAAACTCCAAAACTGATTTCCCGAATTCTAAATAAAACCCTCCCAACAACTCCCCTATCTCTCCTCACTTCATCTCCCCTTGCCTCATCTTCACTCATCATCTCTCCAGCCAAACACCATGGATAGAGAACAAAAAGACTTGCAATTCCTAGGCCGCTTTGGCATCTACCTAGAGTCCTGCAAGATCATCTTCAACTTCAGAAGAATCTTTAGCAAGATATCGCTAGCCTTCATCCTCCCCCCCTCCCTCATCGTCCTTGCCAACATCGCGGTATCCGACAGCCTATCGTCCGAAGAAGCCGTGTTCTGGCTCGTCGAGTTCGTCTACTTAACCCTCCTTCTCGTTTTCTTTGTCCTCTCCACCTCTGTAGTGGTTTACACCGTGGCCAGTGTCTACACTGGCTCCGATGTGACCTTTGGAAAAGTCGTGAATGTGATTCCCAAGGTCTGGAAAAGGCTCATGGTGACTTTCTTTTGTGCTTTTCTAGCTATCTTCCTCTGCGCCGTCGCGGTTCTTGTGGTACCCATTAAGCATGCTGACATAGATCGTTCAGTTTTTTTCCGTGCCATCGTGATCTTGTACGTCGTGGGGATTATTTACATGACCGTGGTCTGGTGGCTGGCGAGCGTCGTATCGGTGTTGGAAGACGTGGAAGGGATCCAGGCCATGACCAAGAGCAGAAACTTGATACAGGGCAAGATGTGGATCGCCATAGTTTTCTTGTTGAAGCTGGAAGCCGCTATCTACGTGATACATATACTTTTCGATAGCCAAGTCCTGCATAACAGGTCGTTCGGCGTTCCGGGCAGGTTAGCATTCGGATTCCTGTGCTTCTTGATGCTCTTTAGTGTGCTTTTGTTTGGACTCGTTACCGAGACGGTGATCTACTTCGTGTGCAAATCGTACCACCATGAGTACATCAACAAGTTGTCGTTGTCAGATCATCTTGATGAGGTTTGTGATCAGGTCAAGTATGCTCCTGTGATCAAGGCCAATGATGACCAGCTTGAAAAAATCGATGTGTGATATTTGACTCTTTGTTCTTATGTGAGGGCCAAACCAATATTTCCATGGTAGAAAAAGGCTTGGATATACTCCAACACTTCATGTGAACACAAATATAGTGTTGATTCTCCATCCTCCAAAAAGAAAGGCCCGTCAAAAGTAAACGTTCAGCAAGGTTTTTTTTTTGTTTTTAAATGTTCAGCAAATGATAGGGACAATTCACAGGAGCAACACAGTGTAGGTCTTTCATAGCAATTTGTATGGTATATTTGTATATCGTTCTAGTAAATTGATAGGTTAGATGTAGTTGTTACATATGTGCGTTTGCTACATTTCCTCCAAAATAACTGGCTCTTAAAGTCCCAAGAAAAAATTAAATCACCTAGGATAACTACTAAATATATGGAGGAATTTGAAAAATTAATTGATTGGATCAAATTGTCATACGCCCGCAAGCTTACCTATTCATATATAATAGTAAACAGTTGTTCTGATGCTAATAGAGATTGGTCGAATTAGAGAGAAGAAAATACCAGAAGAAAATTTTAATTCTTATAGATCATAAATCCAAATAAAATAGGATAACAAAATCAACCCAATTTGGGAGCAAATCTTTTCTAAGCTAGAAATAATTTTCCTAATCAAAATCTACTTTTAAAATACTAAAAGTAAAACTATGATACTCCTAAATCAAAATATATGTAGTCAAACACAATCTTGCATGTACTAGACTACTAGTAGTACCACCTCAAGTAGCACACTTTATTCTATTTTCAAACTTGCAATCAACCACTACACCACCATAGTGCAAATTTGTCACACTCAATTTTCTATCAAGTTTCGGCAATAGTTTCCCATTTTGAGCATAAGAGAAGTCCAATCATATAGTGGCCTTTGTTTTTAACATGAAGTAGCTTTTTTGTATTTATAATCTTGAAATTTAACGCGACTATTAAGAAAGACTTCTCTAACTCCGCGTACTAAGGTTTGTTTAGTATTTTCTCTCATAATTGTGGGGTTGATATTGTGCAGGGATACGTATGATATTGTATAATTTGCAAACATTGCAAATTATAATCTTGCACAACAACCAACCGCGGCTAAAATGTCAAGAAATTTCTTCGAGTAAAAAAATTCAAGAAAGTTCTTCGTAAAATAATTGATTTGATGTGAGAATATTGAGATTTCACTTGTTTTGTTTTGTTTTTGTGGTGGTTTTTGGTGGTGGTATTGCTTTAATTTTGAAGTGACGTCACAATAGTATTTTTTTTATAATTAAATGGATGAGAGGTGGTGACTATCGTAACAACTCCCCTGCTCATGACTATAGAGGCTTCCTACCCACCAACAAAATGTTAGGTTCGAGCCATAATTACCGTCCGATCGAGAGGACAAACTGTCACCGTAGCACTACTTTAGTGCACAACTGGTGAAAATTCCCCCTTTAATCCACAGACGAGGTTCGAGTCCCTGTCAAGACTCGAACTCCCGCCTGTCTTAAGGGACGTAATGAGCCTCAGCAACTGTGCTACTATGCTACACAATAGTACTTTGCAAATTAAAGAGACGGCCGTGTGGACACGTCCAAGGGGAGACTTATGAAAGTGACGGCCAAGACGTTGCCTCCGCTTTAAAATAAAGGACGGCCTAGTCGTTGCCGTCTTTCAAGGTTTTCCTCAAACACCCCAGCATCTTCGAGTAACTACGATTATGCCATTTCCTCAATAAATTTGTCCATTTTTTTCGTCTTGTGTTTTTTTTCTCTCTCACACTATTTTCTTGACAAACAAACTCAACGTAAAATTATGCACATTTTCTCGAATCATTTGAAGAAAAAGATGAGTACATTAGTAATAGGCAGAATATTAGAAAAGATAAAAAAAAAAAAAGAGTTATCTTTACATTGTTGAGGCGAGACACGTAAGTTTGAGCATTTTGGAGCAATTTAGATGCATTTTAAGTACTTTAATTCCCGTCATCAGCCGTCACCAATTGATTAGGGGTTGCTGCATCGGAACGCTCTGTTAAAAAAGAAGATTATCATCTATCACCATATCTCTGTATTGAAAGATTCGCAAATAAACTCTAACTAATACTCCCAACAATTAGTTTAAAACAAAAGCAAGAAGGATTATGCTTGAAATTCGTAGTTTTAAAAAAAATGTCAATTTCTTGGTCCAATATTCTTAAACACTACAATATAGATAAAGAATATAGAACAGAAACAAGGAGTCGTTATGAAGAGGCACGTGTATTGCTGTAATTTTGAAGTGACGTCACAATAGTACTTTTTTTTTTTGTAATCAAAAGGATGAGAGGGGACGACCAGCGTAGCAACTCCTCTTGAACGTGACCATAGAGGCTCTCTACTCGCCAATGAAATATCCGGTTCAAGCCATAGTTACCGTCTGAAAGGACGGGCCGTCACCACGACACCACTTTAGTGCACAACTAATGAAAACTTTCCTTTTTAATCTACAGACGAGGTTTGAGTACCTGCCGGGACTCAAACTCCCGCCTATGTTAAGGAAGATAATAAACCTCACCAACTGGGCTACCACCTTGGTGGTTCACAATAGTAATACTTTGCAAATTAAACGGACGGCCGTGTGGACTCGTCTAAGGGGAGACTTATGAAAGTGACGCCCCAATTTTAAACTTCCTATCTTGCTCAGAAACTTCGCCTCCGCTTTAAAATAAACGACGGCCTAATCGTTGCCATCTTTCAGGGTTTTCCTCAAAACACTCCAGCATGTTCTAGTAACTACGATTATGCCCTTTCCTCAATAAATTTGTCCCTTTTTTAAGTATTGTGTTTTTTTATTTTTGCCCCTCTCACACCCTTTTCTTGACGAACAAACTCTATGTAAAATTATGCACGTTATCTCGAATCATTTGAAGAAAAAGATGAGTACATTAGTAATAGGCGGAATATTAGAAAAGGTAAAAAAGAATTATCTTTACATTGTTGAGGCGAGACATGTAAGTTTGGGCATTCTGGAGCAATTTAGATGTATTTCAAGTACTTTAGCTCCCGTCGTCAGTCGTCACCAATTGATTAGGGGTTGCTGCGTCGGAACGCTCTATTAAAAAAGAAGATTCTCATCTATCACCATATCTCTGTATTGAAAGATTCACAAATAAACTCTAACTAATACTCCCAACAATTAGTTTAAAACAAAAGCAAGAAGGATTATGCTTGGAATTCATAGTTTTAAAAAAAATGTCAATTTCTTGGTCCAACAGTCTTAAAATCTACAATATAGATAAAGAATATAGAACAGAAACAAGGAGTCATTGTGATAAAAAAAAAAATGAAAATAAACCGAGTCATTGTTTACTTTGTAGTTTCATTGAAGACCAAGGCTAATTCACTACACAAAATTAACTCAAAAACTGATCTCCCAAATTCTTAATAAATGCTCCCAACAACTTCCCTATCTCTCCCCAATTCATCTTCACTCATCATCTCTCCAAGCCAAACACCATGGATAGAGAACAAGAAGACATGCAATTCCTAGGCCTCCTTGACATCTACATAGAGTCATACAAGATCATCTTCAACTTCAAAAGAATCTTCAGCAAGATAACCCTAGCCTTCATCCTCCCCCACTCCCTCATCTTCCTTGCCAATCCTCCCCCACTCCCTCATCTTCCTTGCCAATATCTGGGTATCCGACTTTATCCTCTCTAAGATCATCGATTGTACTCCTATTCCAAAAGGGCACGTACCACTACGATGAGCTCTCTGACAGCCTATACTCCGAATGGGCTGCATTCTTGCTCGTCCAGTTCATCTACTTAACCTTCTACCTCATTTTCAACCTCCTGTCCACCTCCCCGGTGGTCTACACCGTGGCCAGTGTCTTCACTGGCACTGGCCGCGATGTGACGTTTGTAAAAGTCATGAGAGTGGTTCCCATGGTCTCAAAAAGGCTCATCGTGACTTTTTTGTGTGCTTTTCTAACTATCTTCCTCTACATCGTGGTCCTTGGGGTACCCATATACCTTTGGATTGTAATCACTAAGCATGTTGACATAGCTGGTTTATTTTATTTTATTTCCTTGCCATCGTGATCTTGTACCTCTTGGGGCTTGTTTACATGACCCTGGTCACGTGGCTGGCGGGCATCGTATCGGTGTTGGAAGACATCAAAGGGTTCAAGGCCATGACCAAGAGTAGAAACTTGATACAGGGCAAGATGTGGATCGCCATAGTTATCATGTTGATTCAGGATGTCGCTATCTTCGGGATACCAAAACTTTTCGAGAGCCAAGTCGTGCATACCAGGACGTTCAGTGTTGCGGGCAGGTTCGCATTCGGATTCCTGTGCTTGTTGATGCTCTTCAGTGTGTTTTTGTTCGGACTCGTTATCGAGACGGTGATTTACTTCGTGTGCAAATCGTACCACCATGAGGACATCAACAAGTTGTCGTTATCGGATCATCTTGATGAGGTTTTTCAGGGTGAGCATATTCCTACCAAGGCCAACAATGACCAGCTTGAAAAAATCGATGTATGATATTTGACTCTTTGTTCTTGTGTGAGAGCCAAACCAATATGTAGTAGAGAAAGGCTTGGATATATTCCAACACATATATGGTGTTGATTCTCCCTCCTCCCAATAAAGGGCCCGTCAAAAGTAAACGTTCAGCTATTTTTATTTTTTATTTTTAAATGTCCAGCAAGTTATGTATCTTATTTGCCAACCTCGTGGGATGTAATTCTTATTTCTTCAGCCTCGAGCCTTCTTTGTTTTTGTAATTTTCTCTTCTCTGTAATAATGTTTCTTATTTGCTGATAAAAAAGAAGTTATGTCTCTTACTTTTATGGCTTCGGTTTGGGCTTAAAGGCAACCAGAGAAAATTGTGAAGCTATCCAGGTAGTGTGAGGCAAGTAGTCCTTGTAATGTTCACAACAATGGTCTCCTAATTAATCTAATAAAGCCATCTGTATAAAAGTTTTTTTCCTTTTTGATGAGGATCTGTATAAATTAAAGTTAAAACAAGAATGTCACCCGAGCCAAGAAATAAGTAATGACTTTTTATTCTATGACCCACTTTGAAACAAAACTATAGGGACAATTCACAGAAGCAACACGTACGGTGAAGGTCTTCTGTAGCAATTTGTATGGTATTTTTGGATATCATTCTAGTAAATTGATAGGTTAGATGCAGTTGTTACATATGTGCTTTTGCTACATTTCATCCAAAATTATGGCCTCTTAAAGTCCCAAGAAAAAAATAAATCACCTAGGATAACTACAAAATATATGGAGAAATTTGAAAAATTAATTGATTGGATCAAATCATCATACGCCTGCAAGCTTAAATCTCTATTCATATATAATAGTAAACAGTTGTTCTGATGCTAATAGAGATTGGTCAAATTAGAGAGAATAAAATTACCAGAATAAAATTTTGATTCTTGTAGATCACAAATCCAAATAAAATAGGAGAACGAAATCAACCCGATTTTGGAGCAAATCTATTCTAGACTACAAATAATTTTCCTAGTTAAAGTGTGGTTTGTACAATGGTGGATGCCGGGGTAGTTAGGGTTTCGTGGGATGGTTTGGATGGGCTGGTCCAGGCTTGGGCTAGATTTGGGAGTTGAGCTTCTTTGTTTAATTTGGGTAATGGGTTGAACTTTATTGTATTATCTTCTGCGGACCCTTGCAGACCTTAGGTGTTATGGGCTTTGCCCTTATGGTGTATTGTCCAACTTTTTGTTGGATCCTTTTCCCCTTTTCCCGTTTTAATAAAATTCATCTTTTGCTGATAAAAAAAAATAAAATCTAATTTTAAAATATGCTAAAAGTAAAACTGTAATTGTAATGACCCGGATATTTGCCCTATTTTTTTTTTTTTGAATAAAGAAATTATTTTTAATCAAATAGTCTATAATAATCGATTAACTATTTTAAAGTATAATTAGATTAAACCAAAATCCTAGATTAATTATTCGTGACTAAAATTAGTTTAGCAAAATTTTAATTCAACTTGTAACTATAAATGTGTTTACATATTTATCTATATTATACAAAAAAAAAATATGATTCATAATAATAAAATTCTTTTCCTTATAGATATATACAAATTATCTTTCTTTTAATTCTTTTAAATTGCATGCATATAAATCCTGATAACTCTCACTCTCACTCTCCTACTCAAATTCTACTTCCTTTCTCAGTGTATCTCGTCCCAAATTCATCCATTACGAAACTCTATAGAATACAACTTCTTTAAATCCAATTTTAATCGAAACTCTTCAAATTTTCCTATATATACCCTAATACGTCGACTCTAGGGCACACCACGAAATTCTTCATGCTCCACCGAGTCAGATATGAGAGAAAAACGTGGGCAATTCAAGCTCCAAGCTATGGAGTCCTAGAGAGAGAAAGTGAGAGAGAGAAAAACGGGTTTTGTACCTACGCCCAACCGAAACCCAAATTGACTGTTCCAAACTTTTTCCCCGACCACAAGCATCCCTAAACATCATCCAATTCGGATCCAAGGTCTTCCGATTGAAGAAACCGAAACCTTCGTCCAAAAAATTCAAGTTTCCGTTTGTGAATCAATTCGATCCAATCGAGGTATTATAATCCCATCCAAACACTTCTCTAAGTATATTAAGTGTTTTTATGTATAACCCAATAGCCCAAATGGACCCATGCATCGAAAACCGTGGAGAAAACGAAAAAAAGAGAGGTTTCTGTCGGATTCACTATTGTGATATTATTTTTGATCCCGACACTTTAATTGAAATTATTTATGTAGAAGATGACCATTATGATATTTATTTTACAATCTTTATGATATTAATATTATTAAAAACAACTTAATTGATATTATTTTATTACAATATAATATCATAGTAGTATAAAACGTATTAGTTATATCAGTTTAATTTATCTAGTAGATTGGGTTGATTAATAAAAGTTTTTAAATTAATAATACTCCTATTTAGTAATTTTAAATGTTTCGAAACAACTTTGCGATCTTCCCAACTTCATTTTTGACCCCCGAACTATTTTTCCTAGACTTTTCACGCCTCAAAGCTCATACCTTGTTAATATCATATTTTATTTATTTATTTACCTATTTACTAATTATTTATTTGTTATCATTCAAGATTTTACAAACGAAAAATCTTTGCGACCTTCCGAACGATTTTTTTTAACACCCAAACTATTTTTCCTAGATTCCTCGCATCTCAAATATGATATCCTACTGATGTCATATTTATTTTATTAAATTTTCTATTTATTATTATTTTTAAAGTGTTCCAATCAAAATTACTTTACGACCTTATAAACCTTATTATCAATGTCCAAGTAATTTTATTTAGACTCCTTACACTCTAAAGATGAAACCTTGTTAACCTCAGCATATTTTAATTAATAAATTATTTATTATCTATTTACTTCCCTTTCGGCTACTTTATTTAACGTCTTCATTTAAAAATAATCCCGAGACCTTCCGAACCCAACTTTTGACATTCAAACATATTGCATAAGACCTTTAAGACTCTTATTAAGGTCATGATAATTATTCTAATATTTTTACCTAATTTAATTAGTTTTTAATCAATCTAATTTCTTAAATAAAATTTATACAAGCCTAGATTTATTATTTTTATAAAAACTTTTATTATATAAAAGTTTCTTGCATTATTATTAACTTATTGACCATACAAGATTTAGGGCAACGGCCCATTCATAAAAAAAATTACGTGATTTCTACGCTTATTATTTATTTCAATTATCATTGTGATTATTAGTATACTGCTCCGATTTGTAATTGATGCGTTAGATTGGAACTTAGAGACATAGAATGGTATGCAAATAGAGTTCAGTTAGACGGTGCTAAGTAATGAATAAATTGGAAAGTTTATTTTTAGATCTGCCTGCAGGTAGGATTTTGAGATGTGATGAGTTAGATATGATGATTTGAAACTGGCAAAGTAAGCCCAGTGATGAATTGAAACTGGCGGGAGTCCAGTGATGATTGAAAACCTGGCGGGTAGTCCAGTGATGTTTTGATAAAACCTGGCAAAGTAAGCCCAGTGATATTTTGATAAAACTTGGCAAAGTAAGCCCAGTGATATTTTGATAAAACCTGACGGTTGGTCATTGACGTTTTGCGATGATAAAACCTGACGGTTGGTCAGTGATGTTTTCTGATGATAAAACCTGGCAAAGTAAGCCCAGTGATATTTTGATAAAACCTGACGGTTGGTCAGTGATGTTTTGCGATGATAAAACCTGACGGTTGGTCAATGATGTTTTTTGATGATAGAACCTGGCAAAGTAAGCCCAGCGATATTTTGATAAAACCTGGTATGTGGTCCAGTGATATTTTGTGATGATAGAATTGGTGGGAATTCAGTGGTGATTTTGATGTGGTGATTAAGGTAGACAAACTCTAGTAATGTCAGGGCATGACAAGCTTCCCCTTATTGTTAGGCAATTGGACAATAATGAATAAGGTTATGTGTGCTGCTTCTATATTACTCTTCTGCTTTAACAACATATTGTTGCCTGCTAGCTGTAAAATAAGAGGGGTAGTTGGGTTGGATTATTTTACTGGGTGATTTATCACTCACGGATACGTCTGTATCCTGGCAAATCGTTTGCTTCGGCGATCAATTTGCCAGAGGGCGCAGGATTCAATGACGGTGCAGTTCAACGCGGAGAGAACATCAGGAATGGAGATCAAGTATGCTCAGGATTCATGTCAAGCCTAGAGTCAGCTCTGAAGTTAATGTATTTTGAATCAGTAAATTTTCTTAAGATTGTAATAGCTAAACATTTTTTTTGGAAAATCATATTTATTTAGCAAATTTTCTTAAGGAAATTACTTTATTTTGCTCCCAAAAAGTCGGGGTGTTACAATAATACTCCTAAATCAAAATGTAGTAAATAAAACTCGATCTATTTTTTTTGAATAGCAAAGAAAGTTTATGAATCTTTGAAAATAAATTACAAAGATTAAAATGATCCAAAGCATGAGGCACCAAATAGAGCAAAAAAGAACTCAGACAATCGTATGCCACCAGAAGGAACAATAACCTCCCGTAGATGGCAAAAAGCCACCCAAGGCATTAAACCCAAGGAAGAGACAACACAACCAAGACCCAATCAAAGTCAAATGGCACCTAAAAGAAGACCTACTGCTCCTAAGATGACCAAGGATCAATCGTTATATTGAGAACCCTGAACTTTGGCCCATGTGTCATTTTTTACATCCATAATCATGTATTTACTTAAAACTACCTCATCAACACCCAAATAAACTTCGCCCAAGATTTTCTGAATAGACCGAGTAGGCGAGTAGCCTTTGCATCATCAAGGTGAAACCTGTTAGTGCCTTTGGAAAAAGCACATAAAGCCACAGCAACAACTGCAGATCTAAACACAACGCATTTTCCTTTCTTTCTTCCCACCAATTTCTTCTTAGATTTAGGAATGCCAAACATTTTCTCCACCGACTTCTGCTTCCAATTTCCTTTCACCGTTCCTTTAGCCTTATCAAATTTTGGTAATAGCTTCAAATTTTAAGCATAAGAAGTCCAATCATATAGTGGCCTAGCTTTGTCTTTAACATGTAGTAGCTTTTTGTAGTTATAATCATGAAATTAGATGCGAATAATGTTCTCACATCAAATCAGTTATTTTATGAAGATATGAGAGCTAAATATTCATGACGTACGTAGATTTTTTACAGGAAGAAATTAATTTCTTGCCATTTTAGCCACGGTTGATTATTGCATAAAATACCAAGATTATAATTTGCAATATTTGTCGTACTATTTAAAATAGATTAGCAATGAGATTAAGGAATACTCGACCTCGGTACCTCTCTTACGAGAAGAAATTTCTTGACATTTTAACCTCGGTTGGTTGTTGGACTCTACCTCATTTTATACAGCAATGAGATTAAGGAATACTCAATCCTCTGTTTTTTGTTTTTGGTGGTAGTTTTAGAATATAAATTATAAAGAGGCACAGGGGTATTGCTGTAATTTTGCAATGACAATAGTACTTGCAAATTAAATGGATGACCGTCTGGACTCATCTAAGGGAGAAATTTTTGGGTGCCGGTAGGGTATCAAACATGTGGTACTCTGTTAGCGATTCGGATCGTCAAATGTATTTTAAACGGTCTGAGTTTTAGAGAGAGAAAATTAAATGATGGGATGAGGGGAGAGAGAGGGAACACACTGGACCGTTCAACACATATTTGGATGGTCCAGATCACTGACAGATACCGGTGATACCCTGAGCCTTGAGGGGAGACTAATTGTGAAAATGACGCCCCACTTGTAAACTTCCTCAGAAACTTCTTGCCTCCCCTTGAAATAAATGATGACATAGTCGTAGCGGTCTTTCAAGGTTTTCTTCAAAAACACCCCAGCACATTCAAGTAACTACGATTATGCCTTTTCCTCAATAAATTTATGTCCCTCTTTTTTATGTCCCACTCCTTCTCTCTTTCATTCTTTTTTTTTTTTTCCTCACCCCATTTTCTTGACACATACAAAAATTATAAGTAGAATTATGCACGTTATCTCGAATCATTGGAAGAAAAAGATAGTTACATTAATAATAGGCAGAATATTGGAAAAGATAAAAAAGGAATTATCTTTACATTGTTGAGGTGTGGCATGTAATTAAGTTTAGCATTCTGAGACTAGCAACTCATTTCGATGTATTTCAAGTACTTTGATTCTCGTCGTTACTAGTTGATTGGAAGTTGCTATGCTGGTTCAATCCAATGCAATTTATTAAAAAAATAAAATTCTCATCTATCACCATATTATTGTGATAAAGGATTCGTAAATAAAATCTAAGTAATACTCCTAACAATCATTTTTAAAAACAAAAGCAAGAAGGATTATGCTTGGAATTCATAGTGAAAAAATGAAAGGTCAATTTCTTGGTCCAATAGTCTTAAACACAAAATACTAAAATAGATAATAAAGAAATATAGAAGAGAAACAAGGAGTAGAGTCGTTGACTTTGTAGTTTCATTGAAGATTAAGGGTAATTCACTACACAAAACTCCAAAACTGATTTCCCGAATTCTAAATAAAACCCTCCCAACAAATCCCCTATCTCTCCTCACTTCATCTCCCCTTGCCTCATCTTCACTTGTCATCTCTCCAGCCAAACACCATGGATAGAGAACAAAAAGACATTCAATTCCTAGGCCGCTATGGCATCTACCTAGAGTCCTGCAAAATCATCTTCAACTTCAGAAGAATCTTTAGCAAGATATCGCTAGCCTTCATCCTCCCCCTCTCCCTCATCTTCCTTGCCAACATCGCGGTATCCGACAGCCTATCCTACGAAGGAGTCGTGTTCTGGCTCGTCGAGTTCGTCTACTTAACCTTCCTCCCCATTTTCTTTGTCCTCTCCACCTCTGCAGTGGTCTACACCGTGGCCAGTGTCTACAATTGCTACGATATGTCCTTTGGAAAAGTCATGAGTGTGATTCCCAAGGTCTGCAAAAAGCTCATGGTGACTTTCTTGTGTGCTTTTCTTGTTATCTTCCTCTGCAACGTGGTACCCATAATCCTTTGGAGGGACAACATTAAGCTTGGTGACAGGGATGGTTTTGGTTTTTTCCTTGCCTTCGTGATCTTGTACGTCGTGGTGATTGTTTACATGACCGTGGTCTGGTGGCTGGCAGGCGTCGTATCGGTGTCGGAAGACATGGAAGGGATCCAGGCCATGACCAAGAGCAGAAACTTGATACAGGGCAAGGTGCGGATCGCCATAGTTTTATTGTTGAAGCTGGAAGCCGCTATCTACGGGATACAGATACTTTTCGAGAGCCAAGTCGTGCATAACGGGTCGTTTGGCGTTCCGGGTAGGTTAGCATTCGGATTCCTGTGCTTGTTGATGCTCTTCAGTGTGCTTTTGTTCGGACTTGTTACCGGGACGGTGATCCACTTCGTGTGCAAATCGTACCACCATGAGTGCATCAACAAGTTGTCGTTGTCAGATCATCTTGATGAGGTTTATCAGAGCGAGTATATTCCTACCAAGGCCAACGATGACCAGCTTGAAAAAATCGATGTGTGATATTTGACTCTTTGTTCTTGTGTGAGGGCCAAACCAATCTCCGTGGTAGAAAAAGGCTTGGATATACTTCAACACTTCATGTGAACACATATATAGTGTTGATTCTCCATCCTCCAAAAAAAAGGCCCATCAAAAGTAAACGTTCAGCAAGTTTTTTTTTTTAAATGTTCAGCAAATTATGTCTCTTATTTTCCAACCTCGTGGAATGTAATCGTTTTTTTTTTTTTTTTTTTTACTTTTCTCTTCTCTGTAATGATGTTTCTTCTTTGCTGATAAAAAAGAAGTTATGCATGTCTCTTACTTCTATGGCTTGGGTTTGGGCTTAAAGGCAACCAAAGAAAATTGTGAAGCTATTCGGGTAATGTTCACAACAATGGTCTCCTATTCTACTAAAACCATCTGTATAAAAGTTTTTTCTTTCTTTCTTTTTTCCTCTCTAAGGTTCTGTATAAATCAAAAGATAAAGTAAGAATGTCCTCGAGCCAAAAAAGAAAAAGAAAAAGTGATTACTCTTTACTCTATGACCACTTTGAAACAAAACGATAGGGACAATTCACAGGAGGAACACGGTGAAGATCTTTTGTAGCAATTTGTATAGTATTTTTGAATATCGTTCTATTAAATTGATAGGTCAGATGCAGTTGTTACATATGTGTGTTTGCTACATTTCCTCCAAAATTACGGGCTCTTAAAGTCCCAAGAAAAAAATAAATCACCTAGGATAACTATTAAATATATGGAGAAATTTGAAAAATTGATTGATTGGATCAAATCGTCATACGCCCGCAAGCTTAAATCCCTATTCATATATAATAGTAAACAGTTGTTCTTATGCTAATAGAGATTGGTCAAATTAGAGAGAAGAAAATACCAGAATAAAATTTTAATTCTTATAGATCATAAATCCAAGTAAAATAGGATAACAAAATCAACCCAATTTCGGAGCAAATCTTTTCTAAACTAGAAATAATTTTCCTAATCAAAATCTGCTTTTAAAATACTGAAAGTAAAACTATGATACTCCTAAATCAAAATATATGTAGTCAAACACAATCTTGCATGTACTAGACTACTAGGAGTACCACCTCAAGTAGCACACTTTATTCTATTTTCAAACTTGCAATCAACCACTACACCACCATAGTGCAAATTTGTCACACTCAATTTTCTATCAAGTTTTGGCTATAGTTTCCAGTTTTGAGCATAAGAGAAGTCCAATCATTTAGTAGCCTTTGTTTTTAACATAGAAGTAGCTTTTTGTAGTTATTATCTTGAAATTTAACTTGATTATTAAGAAAGACTTCTCTAACTCTGCGTTCTAAGGTCTGTTTAGTATTTTCTCTCATAATCATGGGGTGTAGGTTTGTCAATGGGCCAAATTTGATCCGGATCCAACAAATCCGAATTCGATAGTGGTAATCTGAATCAGAAAATTGGATCCGATACGAAAATCCAAATCCAATCCAAAAACTTTTTTACTTCAAAAATTTTAGCAAAAAAAAATTAAATTTAAAATAAAAATACAACTTCTTAAACATTTTTTTTTCAAAATAAAAATTTACGGTTTTTTCAAAAAAAATTTAAAAATAAAATTTCGGATCGAATTGATAACGGATTTAATCAGATCTGTATTTGAATTACTGGATTCAGATTATCAATTATCAGACCGATGTTTTTTTTTTTTTTTGCTCAGCAAAAGCGAAATTTTATAACACTCGAAAGAATACATCGAGAGGGAAAGCTGAGGAGCACACATGCTCATACTCAACCTGGGGAGGGGGAGACACAAATCATCCAACACGGGATTGAATGATTAACGCCATACAATTACAAATTTAACGCACGAATACCATCCAAAAAACATTTGAAATCCTCTACAGAGTACAGTCTAATATTAAATTATCGGACCGATGTTATCGGATTCGGATCGGATCTGAATCAGATCCGTTCCATTAACAGGCCTAATAGGGTGGATATTGTGTAGAGATACGTATGATTCTCTTAAATTTTTTTGTCTTCATTCTACCTCTCCTGTGGAATCAATTTCTAATATGGCAAATACCGTCTTTAAATTCTACGGCAAACATTGCAAATTATAATCTCAGTACCTTACACAACAACCAACCGTGACTAAAATGTCAAGAAATTTTTTCGAGTAAAAAATTCAACAAAGTTCTTCGTAAAATAATTGATTTGATGTGAGAATATTGAGATTTCGACTTTTTTTTTGTTTTGTTTTTGGTGGTGGTTTTAGCATATAAATTATAAAGAGGCATAGGGGTATTGCTGTAATTTTGTGGTGACGTCACAATAGTAATACTTTGCAAATTAAACGGACGGCCGTG
>BPLS01026020.1:0-14094 GCA_019656275.1 Rhododendron kiyosumense
TACTTTGATGGGAAACTGCTCACACACTCCTCTAATTGATAAGAGCAGTGCTACAGCCACCGCATGCCATGTGGGACCCACTCTGGGCTTTACACGGATGATCCGAGCCGTTCAATAATTTTTTTTAAAAAAAACCGAGTGGGTTACACGAAACATCAGCTCGATCCGATATGTGTAAGTGCTCGAATCAAACTTTTCATCTTTGGCTAAAAAAATGGAAAGATTAATTTTCTGGTGTACAAAAAGATGAGAAGGTTGATCCGAGCATTTATAGGTATCGGATCGAACTGATGTTTCCCAATGCCCACTCGGTTTTTTTTTTTAAATTATTGAACGGTTCGGATCATCCGTGCGAGGCCCGGAGTGGACCCCACATAGCGTGCATTGACCGTGGACTTTCTGAATTGATAAAAATGACACACCCACCTCTCACGTTTTTTACACGGCGAGTTGCCCAGAGTTTCTTGAAAGCCCTTTTTAACAGGCATATTACAGCAGCAGTCTATGTTTGCTTCAGCCTGATCTACCACATGTAGTTTCAATCCAAAAAACAAAAGTGCTCTTTATTTTGCATTTTTGTGATTAATTAGTCCAACCCATAGCTTACGGCAAACTAGGCCAGGCGGTCCCTGTATGCCTAATCTTTCACCCGGCCTAACTCCCTCCCCTCTCTGCTAACTACTGTTGGGTTTTTTGCCTATGGAAAATAGCCCAATAGTGTTTGGCCCAAAAAGATTATATTGTGGGCTAGTTATTTTTGGAAGTTTCTACACACCATTCGACACATGTTTGGCACATGAGTAACTTGGCTTCTCTTAGAAGCTAAAAACCGTTGTTTTTTGTCCCCTGGCTGTGGTAGCCGAAGAGGGTGTTAGAGAGAAAAAAAGGAAAAAAGTGCTTGTGTGCGTGAAGAGCAGCAGTGAGGGTTTTGTTCTACCAGAGAAAGGAGAAACGTGGGTGTGCTCCTGTGTGTGTTGGTGATCTCGGTGGAGATAAGAAAAAGGGAGTGCATCAGTGTGTTCTTGGTGGAAAAGGGAAAGCCATTGGGCAGCCATTGGTCCTCTCAACTGAAGCAAATTGGTGGTAGCTTGTTGACGACATTTGGGGCTGTTTTGATCTCGGTTTTGGGCTTTCATTTCCAGCCGTGTTAGAGAATATTTGGTAAGATCTTTCCACTTTGATTGTAGGTTTTTGGATAAGATGTTTGTGAGATCTTTGATCTCTTTGTAAACCTTTGTAAACCTTTGATGATGGTGGAAATTGCTTTCTTTCTCCTGTGGACGTATTCAAGTTTAGGAAACCATAGTTGTTTTCATTGTGCCTTGTTTATTGCGTATTTAATTTTTCAATTACGCTTCCGTTTGCGGGTGAGATTGATTAGGGGAAATAATCCCAACAACTACTGTATGCAGAAAATCAGGAATGTGGCCAAAACACCATGAGACTAACAACAAGCATAAGAACTTACCACCACCAATAATTTCAATCCTATTTGTTTTGAGATTTTGGATTTAGATTTATAGGTAATAAATATAGAAAGAAATAGAATAATGATTGAAAATAAGGATAATAATTGGAGAGAGATAGATAAAAAAATGAAAATAATGATTAAAGAGAAATAGGATGATGATTAAATCCAAAACCCTTAAACGGATGAGGTCCTCATGTCCATTTTTCATCTAACCAATAGCTTCCCAATGTGAGCAGAAAAAACAAGAATGTGGCCAAAGAATTGGAGATAGCAGTCAAATAACACAAACCCATTAATTAATTAGAAAAATGATTTTGGCCAAAGAATTGGAGATAGCAGTCAAACAACACAAACCCATTAATTAATTAGAAAAATGATTTTGCAATCATAAATACACTCCAAACTTTGTCTTTTAATACTTGTAGTGTGCGTAATTTTAAGAAAGAGGATAAATTTTGAATTGCATTTATTAAAATCTTGACGGGTGTGGTGGCGTGATTTGACCTATAAAGACTAAAAAATATATATATCAGGGAAATTACTTTCCCTTTTTATTTCTCTTCTCCCTCACGCCCCTCTCTCTCTCTCTCTCTCTCTCTCTCTTATTTCTCTCTCGGCCTCTCACTCCATCATGCATGGAGCTGGCTAAAACACCTTTAAATCCATGAGAACCCATACATATCTTGTCGTATATAAGTGGCCTAGACTCGTTGATCGCATGGGAGAAAATTGGAGAAAGTTTTCTTGGTGGATTTCAAGTTCAGAGAGTTAGGGTTTTGCTTGAATCTTTGGGTTTTGCTCAAAATCTTTGAGGTAGGGATTTCCCCTCTCTCCATACATGTCTATGTGTTGGCTTGAGTATTGGTCTTGACATTTGAAGAAAGGTCGTGACACACGCGCGCACACACACTCTCTCTTCCCAAATCTCACAACCATGTATCCATTTGATCATGATCCCTTCAATGAACTGCCCCCTCTCCCTCCAAAACCTAGAAGTTACCGATGTCGTCATCATCAATTGCGGTAACAAATCTTCAACTGCGTCCTAATTTTAATTCTCTTTCAATTTTGAGCTCTTAATAGACTTTAGATTCCTAATTTTAATGGTCATTCGGTTTACTTCAATCGGAAATTTCAGAAGTTGGTTCAAATGACACAATTGCTTTGTTAAACTTTTTGTTGTGTTTTAATCTATTGTGTCCACAAATCAAATTCCTAAAAAATTCTTTTATTTTTTTCAATCAAAAATTCTTGTAGACACTATTACTTTGGTAAACTGTTTGAATGCTTCCTAGTTTTGGATTCCGAGTCCCTGCAGTGACTCAAAATGACTGCAACTTGCAGTCCCAATAAAACGGTAGCGTTTTGGGCTAAGTTGGGTACTATATTAAACAACCCCAGCCCTCTCCCCTCTCTCTCTCGTCCTTTAATTCTCTTCTTTGATTTCTTCTGCAATTTTTCTTTCTACACTGCACCTTCTAAAAGGTACATGAGCAGTTATAGTGATAATATCCGAAGAACAAGAACAATTTTGAGCAAAAGCTTTGATGAAATTTGATCGCTAATTGGGTTTTTCCCATCAGTTCTAGCAGAAAGTCTACACACACAGCAAATCTGCGCACAATTTGTGCACAGATTTCGTTATGGGGCCCACTACGGATTCTACACAATTCATCCGAACAGTTCATTAAATGTAAAACATTTTTCAAGGGTCCCCGTAAAAAATAAGCTCAATCCGATATCTGTAGGTGCTCGATCCAACCATATATAATGATTTGTGTGGAATCCGTAGTGGGTCCCACAATGAAATATTTGCACAATTTGTGCACAGATTTGTTGTGTGTGTGTGTAGCAGGACTCCAGTTCTAGTGATTCACTCTAGTTTGCTAGGATGTCCCATTTTCTCCCATTTCCTAATGAAATTTCGATAATCCAAGCTACTCAATTTGTTTAGAACATGATTTAAAGGGTACCTGTAAAAAATCAGCAAAAAAATGACCGGAAAGGACTTCATTTGATCAGTTTTGATTTGAACCGTTCAATAAAAAAATAAACAAAAACTGCTCGGATCAAGCCCTTCCTTATCTTTTTTTTTTTGTTAATTTCTTATGGGTACCCTTAAAATCACATTCTAAACATATTGAGCGGCTCGGATTATCACAAATTGATCGGAAAAGGGATCTCCTTAATTTAATAAGTTAAAAGCGCCCTTATACGAAGTTTTGTGAAGGGTTGGATATTACTTGGTTCTCTCTCTTCTTCTAGAATTACTGTACTAGATTTTATGAATTGTTTCCTTCTCAAATTAGTTCTTAGTTAGGAGCATTTTTCCATAACTGATTTAGAATTGAAGTCGTTTGAGTAAAAAAAAAAAAAAAAGAGATTAAATTCTTTACATTGTCGATGTAAACATTTGTTTCTTTCAATCAATTATATTGCGCCACGTCGCCATATTTTATTGATTGGGACCACTGTTTTGCAACGTGACGCAATATAATTGATTTCAAGAAAATAAATATTTACATCGACAGTGTAAAAAATTTATTCTAAAAAAAATTGCTTGATGACCAAAATTGATAAGAAATTATAAATCAATAAGTCTGTTGATACAGACAAACTGAACACAGATCACACACAGACTTTGTGTGGGGCCCACTACGGGTCCCACACAAATAATCCAAGCTATTCATTAAATGTAAAATATTTTTTCAAGGGCCCAAGATAAAAATCAGCTCAATCCAATACCTATAGATGTTTGATCCAATTGTCTAACTTTTCATTATCTTGAAATTTGAATAAAAAGTTAGATGATTGGATCGAGTATTTATAGGTATTGTATTGAGCTAATTTTTTGTGAGAACCCTTAGAAAAATGTTTTACAACTAATAAATGACTCGGATTGTTTGTGTAGGACCCGGAGTGGGTTCCACACAAAATCTGTACACGATCTGTGTTCTATTTGTATGTGTGAATAGCATAGTTGATTATAAAATTTTAGTTTGGAGTACTCCATCACAATACAGCTTTTGGAGAAGAAAACAAAGAAGAGGACAAATGGGTCTGAGAGAGAGAGAGAGAGAGAGAGTGAGTATGTGCGTGTCTGAGTCGTCTGACAAAGAGGAGAAGAAAGGGCTTTCGTGTGTGTAAATCCAATAATATCCCATATGGCCCAAAACGACCCCGTTTTGATGGGGCTGCGAGTGACAGTCCTTTTAAGGCGCTGCAGGGACTCGGAGTCCCCTAGTTTTAGTTCTCTTTTGATTTTGAATTCTTAGTAGACTTTAGATTCCTAGTTTTAATTTTCTTACGATTTACTTCAGTTGGAAGATCCAGATACTGGTCCAAGCGACATCTCTTTTCAAAACTTTTAAGATCAGATTCCTTCCATTTTTTTAAGTCAGAAATTTTTGTAGTTGAAAAATCTGGTCCGAGAGAAAACACGATTACTTTGGTAAACTCTTTCTTGTGTTTGAATTTATTGTGTCCATGTTTTTTTTCCAAACTTTTAAGCACAATTTCCATTTTTCTTGTTTTGATGAATGCAGATTTATGGTCGTATATCAGAGTTCTGCTAAGCTTATATTTCTTCTATGTTAAATTAGGTATAGTTGATCTTCATGTTGTTGAAATCTTCCAATTTTAATGTTGGATTTAATGTTTTTGGTGTTTCCATTGCAGTCAAACCATCAAACATCCTCGGCCCAAAACTCGGTCCAAAAATCAGTGGTAATGAAAGAAACACTAGTTGGAATCTTTTGTAATGGATCATTAGTCATCTGTAGTTGGTTTGTGGAGAACCTAAATGGTGGGAAAATTCGTTTAAAGAAAAAAACAGTGCGAAATTGTAATCTTCTTCTCTTGTTGAAGTGGAGCGGGAGAATCTTCGGAAGACAGGGTTAGAATGTTTAAAAATCTGTGGCGTGATTGAGGGAGGGAGGCGAGGTTTGTTTTTTGTGTCTCCCCTTAGGCTTCTCATCTGGGCATAGAAAACCCCTAAAATCAGAGATCTTGAGCAGTGGTTTTGCCTTTTGCTTTCTTTCTGAATTTGCCAAGTCTCTAGCGTGTGGTTTTCTTGAGGGAAGTGCAATATTTGACTGTGATTTGGGTGACAAATTTATTCAAGCAAATAGGCGGTCCATTGAGTTGTCTTTCGTTAAGTATTCAACGTCTGTTAGACTTCATTTTAGATCACTCATAGATAGAGACGTTCCTATATTTTAGATCACTCATAGATAGAGACGTTCCTATAGACTGTGTAATTGAAGTGTATGTAGAGAGATTAAACTCATTGCTGGACAAGTTTGCTCCCACGACTTATTATGCATTGAGGAAGTCCTCAGTTGTCGTATTGGGAGGGTTATATTCATCTTGTCGAGCGGTTATTGAAGCACTTGGAAGTCGGTTCAATGTTGCGGTTGAGAAATATGACGATAGGCTTTTACCCTTCCTGCCACATGAATGCCTATTGTCATATTTCTCAACCGCAACATATGAATGCCTATCGTCATATTTCTCAACCGCAACATTGAACCGACTTCCAAGTGCTTCAATAACCGCTCGACAAGATGAATATAACCCTCCCAATACGACAACTGAGGCCTTCCTCAATGCATAATAAGTCGTGGGAGCAAACTTGTCCAGTAATGAATTTAATCTCTCTACATACACTTCAATTACACAGTCAACATGAACGTCTCTATCTATGAGTGATCTTAACTAAATGAAGTCCAACAGACGCTGAATACTTAACGAATGACAACTCAATGGACTGCCTATTTGCTTGAATAAATTTGTCACCCAAATCACAATCAAATATTGCACTTTCCTCAAGAAAACCATACGTTAGAGACTTGGCAAATTCAGAAAGAAAGCAAAAGGCAAAACCATTGCTCAAGATCTCTGATTTTAGGGTTTTTTAATGCCCAAATGAGAAGCCTAAGGGGAGACACACACCCCCCACAATCCTGCCATAGATTTTTGAACATTCTAACCCTATCTCCCGAAAATTCTCCGGCTTCAATGAGAGAAGAAGATTTCAATTTCGCATTGTTTTTCTTTAAATGAACTTTCCCACCATTTAGGCTCTACACAAACCAACTACAGATGACTAATGATCCATCACAAAAGATCCCATCTAGTGTTTCTTTCATTACCACTGATTCCAAAGATGTTTGATGGTTTGACTGCAGTGGAAACATCAAAACATTAAATCCAACATGATTGGAAGATTTCAACATGAAAATCAACTATACTTGATTTAACATAGAAGAACTTGGCAGAACTCTGATATACGACCATAAATCGGTATACATTAAAACAAGAAAAATGAAATTGTGCTTACAAGTTTAGAAAAAAACATGGACACAATAGATTCAAACACAAGAAAGAGTTTACCAAAGTAATCGTGTCTTCTCTCAGACCAAATTTTTCAACTACAAGAATTTCTAATTTAAAAAAATGGAAGGAATCTGATCTTAAAAGTTTTGAAGAGAGATTCAAACACAACAAAGAGTTTACCAAAGCAATTGTGTCACTTGAACTAGCATCTAGATCTTCCGATTGAAGTAAATCAAAGGAAAATTAAAACTAGGAATCTAAAGTCCACTGAGAATTCAAAATCAAAAGAGAATTAAAACTAGGAAGCATTCAAGCAGTTTACCAAAGTAATTGTATCTTCTTTCAGACCAAATTTTTCAACTACAAAAATTTTTGACTGAAAAAAATAAAAAGAATTTTTTAGGAATCTGATCTATGGACACAATAGATTAAAACACAACAAAGAGTTTACCAAAGCAGTTGTGTCGCTTGAACCAGCTTCTAAAATTTCCGACTGAAGTAAACCGAAAGATAATTAAAATTAGGAATCTAAAGTCTACTGAGAGCTCAAAATCGAAAGAGAATTAAAACTAGGAAGTAGTTGACGATTTGTTACCGCAATTGATGACGACGACGCTTCTTCCGATTTCTGTGGTTTCGGGCGGAACTGGTGACTTCTAGGTTTTGAATGGGGCAGTTCATTGAAGGGATCAAGATCAAATGGATCCATCGTTGAATGGTTGTGAGATTTGGGGAGAGAGAGAGAGAGAGATTTTCCGTCTGCACGCGCAATCTTCATATCCTTCTGAAGATCTCTTCTTCCTCGGGAATCTCAATTTGAACTGACTCTATTCCACTAGCAGCGGCAAGTTTCCCTCCTTAAAATTGAAATTTTAGAAATTGATATTCACCATTCATTTTTTGTTATCCACACTTCTTTTTTATTTTTTAATGTTAAAAGTGTGTATTTTTTGCTATAAGATGAAAAAAAAATGTGAATAACAAAAAAGGGAGCATAAATATCTTTGAGAAAAAATTCTTAGGATGAGACTAGGAGGTGTTTGAGAGCCTAATTAACTTTTTGTCTTTTCGATTTTTTTAATTATAGTCAAAATGTGTTTTGAACTTGATAGAATGTACTTTAGATGATATGTGCAAAAATGTAGTATTTTGCACTAGGAGTAATGTTTAGGAGATGTGTTAAAATTAAATTACGAATTGATCTTTTATATATCATATTGCCCCTTTATGGTATATAATGTGTGCGAATAATGTGATAATCAATTTTTTCGAGTTATATTGTAAAATTGTTTTCTTCTTCTTTAATTGAAAGTCTCGAAATAGTGTTTTTTTTTTTTAGGTAATTAGAAAAAAATAAAGACAAGTAAAAAGTAGATTCCCTACACTCTGGAATGGGAAAATGACCGGTCAGAGGTGTTGACCGGAAAAAATTCTAATATCATGGTCTGGAGTCTTCAATTTACCACTTGCATGACAGGAGGAAAAATATTGACAAATTCATGATGTGCCCACTTGAAATGTCTATTTGACCCTCTGACTCAGAGATGACATTCGTCGAACTCTATTTGACTTAGTCTATTTGAATAAATGTAATTGTCTTTTTAAATATAACATAAAGTCTTTTTGATTTTGTGACGTGCGCTTTTTTTGCCCAAAGCAGGTTCGTTTAAGTTGACTCGGAGATGACATTCGTCGAACTCTATTTGACTTGGTCTATTTCAATAAATGTAATGATCTTTTTAATATAATATAAAGTCTGTTTTATTTTTTGACGTGCCCTTTTTTTGCTCAAAGAATGTTAGTTCAGTTTGAATGGGAGATGATATTTACTGAACAAGATATCACTTGGTCTTTATCAACAAAAATAATGGTCTATTTCAATATAATAAAAAGTCTTTTTCATGAATTGACTTGCCCCTTTTTGGCCTAGGAAATGTTGAATTGATCAGATTTATCGAACCCTATATGCCTTGGTCTTTTTCAATTAACGTGATGGTCATTTTGAATATAACATAAAGTCTGTTTCATATTTTGACGTGCTCTTTTTTTGCTGAAAGAAAGGAAAGGGTTTTGATATTACGACGCCTTTTTATATTAAGGGCAAAATTGTCCTCACTGTTTCACCGGTGTTATGGTTACCATATATTGGTAATTAAAACAGATGGTACCATGTATTGGTAGTTTCAGAACTGTAGACCATGAAAGTGGTGAATATTGGCTTCGTCCTCCACTGACCGGTAATTTTCCCCTCTGGAATCTGGATGAGTTTAAGAAACCAGAAAGTCTGAGAATCCCGACCGGGAGCTCCCGACCGAAATCCCGACACCGCTCCGGGCCCGCTCCGGCCACCGGACGGATGATCGGAGCCGATCAAAAATTCTAAAATAAAAAACCGAGTGGGTCAGCGCGGGAATCAAGGGCATCCGATTTGTGTAGGTGGCCGATCCAAACACTCCATTTTTTTGTACATGTGTATACAAAAAAATGGAATGCTTGGATCGGCCACCTAAACACATCGGATGCCCTTGATTTTCGCGAGGACCCACTCGGTTTTTTTTTTTAGAATTTTTGGTCGGCTCCGATCATCCGTCCGGTGGCCGGATCGGGCCCGGAGCGGCGTCGGGATTTCGGTCGGGAGTTCCCCGTCGGGAACTGTAGCCTTGCTCTTAAGAAACCCTTTTTTATATAGTCATCTTCTTCGCTGCACCCGTGTTCCGGCCATGGTAGATTCACAGCACCCATGTTCCGGCCATCGTCAATCGATGATGGAGTAATCTACTTCGACCAAATCTGATCGCCATCTTCGACCACAGATCAATCGAGTAGAGGATGGTAGCGGACTTCGTAAGAGACAGAGGAGATGAGAGGAGAGAGAAGAAACAGAGAAAAATGGGTGTTTTTCATTTTGGACGGGTTATCAGTTATGAGGAGTAAAATTGTTTGGGGAAAGTGGTGGAAGTATTGGTATTTCGGGACACGTTAACTACTTAACGTGAAAAAGGTCGGACGTTCCGTTAATTCAAAGCAATATGGACAGCGCACTGAGATCTAGCTTAGATGGCAACATGGTATTGTTAGGGAGCACCATATGGGATGGGTGAGTTGGTAGTTCGAGACTACTGAATAATTTTCCATCCAACAAAGGTATAATACTTCACAAAAGATAACTCCATTAATTGACAACCTATTTGCTGGGACGCTGGGGGCTGCTGTCCCGATTTTGGAGTCCACCCCGGTCTCGCTCCGATAATCGGAATCGTTTACTTTGTAGAGCTCGTCGAGTAAAACAACTATGCAAAAAATCAGCTTAATTGGATATCATTAAGTGCCTGATCGGAGCCCATATAACTCTTGGTCCATGGGTTACAATGGATTTGATCCAGTGTTTCGGATCCATTCTTTTCAAGATAAAAAGCTTCCGATCAGGCACTTAATGATATCCAATTACACGACAAATCTACCACCCAAACCATTATCTAAAATAGAACTCTCCTCGAAATAAGTTTACAAGAATGGATTAGTCTTTTTCTTTGTTTTGGATTAGATGTTTATAGAATATGTTTTGATATTCGTTGTGGTATTCCCATTTAATGGTTTAATTTAGCAATGCCTAACTTCAATTCTGAGATGATTTTGTCTGAATTTTTATGAGTTTCTTTTGTTCTGGTTTAAATTTCTGTGGATTTTTGTTGTTCTTGTCTAAAATTTAGTAATGATTTCTGCACTCATTTTTAATAAATGCAATCCAAAATTTGTCCACATTCTCAAAATCACGTGCAATACAGGTACTAAAAGACAAAATTTGGAGTGTATTTATGATCGCAAAAATCATTTTTTCTTATTAATTAATGGGTTTCTGTTATTTGACTGCTATCTCCAATTCTTTGGCCACTTTTTGAGATTTTTCTACTTACACTGTGGAGAAAAATGAGATAGTGTACTTGGGGAAGCTACAAGTTAGATGAAAAATGGACATGAGATTATCGGTCGTGGTAAGTTTTTATATATGCTTGTGGTTAGTCTCATGGTGTTTTGGTCAAATTCCTGATTTTTCTGCATGAATACAGAAGTTCTTGATGTACTTCCTCCATTTCTTATAGGAGAGTCCACTTTCACTTTTACTTTTTTCTTTTTATTTTTATCTTGTTTATATCTTTCAATTTATAATTTTTTTATGATTTTAAAATTTTTGTCTAATAAAACTATTAATTAATATCAAACAAGATTTATATTTGATATTTTCAGTATTATAAATTGAAATATATAAATAATTTTTTAAATTGTCCGAAATAGTAACATGAAAACTCTCATTTAGAAATGAAGGAGTAATAGTTAGTCTCAACTCTCATGACCAGGTTAGTAGAGAGGGGAGGGAGTTAGGGTGAAAGATTAGGCATACAGCTAGGGACCAGACCGCTTGGCCTAATTTGCCGTAAGACTAATTAAACACAAAAATACAAAATAAAAAGCACTTTTTTTGGATTGACCTTCCCTGGAGAATCAGAATATTCTACATAGATAAAAAGCATCCAAACTTTAAAATTATACAAGTGAAGGCAATATTAGTACAATTTATTATACAAAATTTTCCAAAAAAACTGAATCAAATTGATCAATTTGCGGTTAGGATCTTTGAAGAGTTGGCTACAACTGACAAACACGGTTCCTTTAATTTGTTAACTGTTTTAACATTGTATTTTTCAGCCAAAACCGATTTTCAAATGCTTGAAAACCTCAGGACAAGCTGAATAGAACCCTCCCAAGAAGACAACAGAGGCCATCCTCAACGCATAATAAGTTAGGGGAGCAAACTTGTCTAGCAGTAAATTTAGCCTCTCTACATACACCACATTAACAAAATTCGCAGGAACATCTTGGTCAGTGAGAGATCTAACTACATGCACTCCATCAAAGGTAGAATTCTTTATAAAAGATAACTCCATTGACAACCTATTCGCTTGCACAAACAAGACAAATCTACCACCCGGACAATTATCTAAAGTAGAACTCTCCTCGAAATAAGTTTACAAGAATGGATTAGTCTTTTTCTTTGTTCTGGACAGGACCGGCCCTAAAGCAACGCCCAAGAGGCCACAGCCTAGGGCCTCCTAATTTTGAACCCAATTAATAGGACCCCTTTGTTTAATTAAGTATATGTATTATTTGTTGGTAGAGTGAACCAAGTACCTTTGTTGGTTCAGTGGTAAGATGTTCTTCGCCTTACAAAATATCCAAGTTCGAATCCTAGCAAGGTAACTTCTTTTTTAATTGTTTTATCGCCTAAAAAAGGCTCAAGCTTTGCTGTTGTAGGAGTGGGTTAGAGAGGACTCAAGGCAGTCACTTAAGGTATTATTGTTTTATTCTAAAAATATGTAGAGCCCCACCTCAAGATTTTGTCTAGGGGCCCTGGTTCTGGATTAGATGTTTATAGGAGTATTAGGTTTTGATATTTGTTGTGGCATTTCTATTTAATAATTTAATTTAGCAATGCCAACTTCAAATTCTGAGATGATCTTGTCTGAATTTTTGTGGGTTTCTTATGTTCTTGTCTAAATTTCTGTGGGTTTTTGTTGTTCTTGTCTAAAATTTAGTAATGATTTCTGCACTAGCTTTTAATAAATGCAATCCAAAATTTGTCCTCTTTCTTAAAATTACGCGCACTACAAGTACTAAAAGACAAAGTTTGGAGTGTATTTATGAATGCAAAATCATTTTTCTAATTAATTAATGGGTTTCTGTTGTTTGACTGCTATCTCCAATTCTTTGGCCACATTCTTGATTTTTCTGCTCACATTGTGGTGAAAAATGACTGTTCTTGGGGAAGCTACTGGTTAGATGAAAAATGGACATGAGGACCTCATTCGTTTATGGGTTTTGGATTTAATCATTATCTATTTCTCTTCAATCATTACTTTCATTTTTTTATTTATCTCTCTCCAATTATTATCTCTATTTTCAATCATTATTCTATTTCTCTCTATATTTATTATCTATAAATCTAAATCCAAAATCTCAAAACAAACAGGGTCGAGATTATTGGTGGTGGTAAGTTCTTATGCTTGTTGTTAGTCTCATGGTGTTTTGGCCACATTCCTGATTTTCTGCATACAGTAGTTGTTGGGATTATTTCCCCTAATCAATCTCACCCGCAAACAGAAGCGTAATTGAAAAATTAAATACGCAATAAACAAGGCACAACGAAAACAATCATGGTTCCCCAAACTCGGGTACGTCCACGGGAGAGAGAAAGCAATTTCCACAATCATCAAAGGTTTACAAGGGTTTACAAAGAGATCAAAGATCTCACAAACACCCTATCCAACAACCTACAGGCAAAGTGGAAAGATCTTACCAAATACTCTCCAACACGGCTGGAAATGAAAGCCCAAAACCGAGATCAAAACAGCCCCAAACGTCGTCAACAAGCTGCCACCAATTTGCTTCAGTTGAGAGGACCAATGGCTGCCCAATAGCTTTCCCTTTTCCACCAAGAACACAATGATGCACTCCCTTTTTCTTATCTCCACCGAGATCACCAACACACACAGGAGCACACCCACGTTTCTCCTTTCTCTGGTAGAACAAAACCCTCACTGCTGCTCTTCACGCACACAAGCACTTTTTTCCTGTTTTTTCTCTCTGACACCCTCTTCGGCTACCACTGCCAGGGGACAAAAAACAACGGTTTTTAGCTTCTAAGAGAAGCCAAGTTACTCATGTGCCAAACATGTGTCGAATGGTGTGTAGAAACTTCCAAAAATAACTAGCCCACAATATAATCTTTTTGGGCCAAACACTATTGGGCTATTTTCCATAGGCAAAAAACCCAACAGTAGTTAGCAGAGCAGAGATTTACCGGCCGGTCTCTTAAAGTGGTGTAAAATTCCCATTAAGGATTAATCATATTTTAATTTACGTCTAACTCTAGTCACCCCGGCAAAGTTACACTAATACCCTTACACATCAAAAACAGAATAAAGAAACGAACTCTCAATCAATCCCGACACAGTCGGTGACTAGAGAGAGAAGAAGAAGAAGACAACCAATTTGGCTGCTCCTCTCTCGGCCACGCTTCACCCCGAATCTCCGCCCACATTGTCCGCCGGTATGTCACATTCCGGCGCATCATCTCAGCCACGACACTGATCTCCTCCTCTCTCCTCCCAAAGGTCCACACTCTCTCTCTCTCTCTCTCTCTCTCTCTCTCTCTCTCTTCGAGAAGTCCCGCTGCATTCTCTCGCTTTTCACTCTTTTCCACATCGGCTTTTGATCTCGTTTTTTCGTCG
>BPLS01026021.1:0-13354 GCA_019656275.1 Rhododendron kiyosumense
GTGAAAGACTAACCCTTTTATCCATTGGGTAATAAATCCCCTAACTTCTATTGTCCAATGGACAATAGTAATTAGGTAACTTTTATATTAAAATAATGGGTACTTTGGCACATGGGGTTAAAAGAAAATATTAAATTAATCAACTCATGTACTATGTTGAAGAGTAAACTTATTACCCAAAGGATAATAATCCTCCTAGTTCTTATTGTCCAATGGACAATAGTTACTAGGGAACTTTTAATATTAAAATATTCAAAAATGTACTTTAAAGTAATCAAAAAGTTACTTTTTACTATTCTTAGTACTTTAATCAAGTAGGCATTTAATATAAACAATTGGGGTTCTATTATCCAATGGACAATAGTTTTCCTAACCATTATTGTCCAATGGACAAAGAAATAAACCAATTTGATTAAAAGAAAATGAATATTAAAATTTAAAGTCTAGGGTTCTAAAGGGTCAAAAGTTCCAACGAGGGGCAAAACGGTCATTTTGCCAAGACTAGGTGACTTTTCGGTTTAGTTACTCTAACCGGATGGTTAGATGCTAACTAGGCTAGCTAAGTAGGACTAAAGTGTCAAGAAATAAATTTGGAGGGCAAAAACGTAATTATGACAAACTTTGGAAATTTAAAGGTAAATCCAAGTAATAAAAATAAAATTCAAATATTTAATGAAATTTTTATTGACCGAAAATCAGGGTTGTTACAGATTTTTGGAAAGTTTTGTGTTTAAATACATACAATAAGCCGACTAATTTTATTGGGAGATAATGACAGATTTTTGGGTGATAGATTTTTACGGGAAGCTTGATTTTTAGCAATAATTTTTAATTGCCAATTTTTTAGCAATATAGTCTTTGGCATTTAATATGGACTATACTAGCTGATTTTTCAGAAAGTGAACAAATTGTTAGTTTTTTATTTAACAAGTTTCTACCAGTTGTAATACCATTTATTTGACTCTCATTTTTTTTTTTTTGTTTTCAAAATTACAAGATGAATAGTGAGAATGAAATTAATATATATAAAATTAATATGGTGCGTGGAACACGTCTCTCTCTCTCTCTCTCTCTCTCTCTCTCTCTCTCTCTCTCTCTCTCGATTTCAAAGGGTTCAAAATTTGGATCACTTAAACCCTGTCCCTCATTTCAGCAATGGCAATTTCTTATTGTAGGTATTTGAATTGTATTAGTCGGGGTCTAAATTGGTAGAGGGGCTGGTTTAGTTATAGTTACGATCGATATGTTGAGTTCTCAAGTAGTTCTCTTTCGCGCCACTAAGAAGTGGAACAAATACAATACACTAATTTCAATTGCGATGCGTAGTGCCGTAGGTTTTGATTTTGAAATTGAAATGGAATAAAATTTTATTGGCAACTATATGATGGCTGAGGAGGAGAAAAATACTGTGATGGACATTGTATATTGGAAGCCGCAAAAGGAGGTTAGTTTTTCCATTCACAATGTCCTCTGCTTTGTTGTTGTTGCTATTGTACAGTGCGTTTGGTTCCAATTTTTTGGTGTTTCAAGTCCGAATAAATTAAGTAATTTCGGTAGCTAACTACTGTAAAATATTACCATACTCGACAAGTAGTTATCTAAATTAAGATACATTTTCAGCATTTAATTATCGAAATACTTCTGACATGTAATTACTATTTTTTTGTTATATTAAAGTTCAGCAGTTAATTACTGATATGTTTATGCATTTCCGACATGTAGTTACCGAAATATAATATTATTTTCAACAGTTATTTACCGAAATGTATGTAGGACTTTCGTATATAGTATAATTCGGTAGTTGGTTACCGAATTTTGTACATATATTTGACATGTAATTACTGAAATATAATATTGTTTTCAACAGCTACTTACCGAACTATATGTAGGATTTTTGTGTGTATTTTTGACAAGTACTTACCGAAATTGATACTTATTTTCAACAGTTAGATACTGAATTCTATGTATATTTTCGATATTTACTAACCGAAACAGATCCAGAGAGCTAGAAAACTTGTTTTAATGGATTTTTTAATTTTCGATGCTTTCTTCAGGGTGATGCTTCAACGCATGGGGAGAGAGAGAGAGAGAGAACGAGAACGAGAACGACACCTTAAAGAGAGGAGAGAAGGGCGGCAGCAGTGTTCTGGCAGGAGTGGCGGTGGTGGCTATGGAGGTGTGGGTGATGGAGGTGGTGGCTACGGAGGTGGGTCAGATGATGGGAGACGTAAATGGGGGGTTAGGGTTTGGTATTTGGATGAGATTTGGGTAGGGTGAGAGTTAAAAGTGTAATTTTTGAGAGGGGAATGGTATAATGGGAAGATTTGGTATATTTAATGGATTATATGGAGAAATTATTATTATTTTTAAATATTGGAGATGGATTATATGAATCAATGCGCTAAAAAAAAAAATAGAGGGCTGCGAATAGTTGTCCATTCTCTAAAACCACTGAATAAAAGCATCTCCAATCCATCCTTATTCCTCCAAAATAGAGGATGGAAGTGATACATTGAGGGGAGATTTTGTAATTTATTCCCTTTTTTCTTCACTTTTTGTATTTTTTGGGAGAATATTTGAAGGACCCATCGTCCTTTTTAGAGTTTGGAGAAATTTCATACTCCAAATTTGCTTTTGGTCCTCTATTTTTAGAGGACCAAATTTACTTTTGGAGGACCAAACTCTAAAAAGGACGGTGGGTCCCTCAAAGATTCTCTCAAAAAGTACAAAAAGTGAAGAAAAAAGAGAATAAATTACAAAAATTCCCTTCAATGTGTCACTTCCATCTTCTATTTTGGAGAAACAGAATTGAATTAGAGATGCCCTAATGGGATTCCCTGAGTAGTGTTGGGAAAATCGGAGCCTCGCGCTCAGACTCGCAACGAACAAAACACACACAGGATCTTGGGATACTATTGTCACAGAAAACAAACCAGAGAAAAGGAACAGAAAGAGGAACAGAAAAACAGAACACACAGATATACGAGGTTCGGCAACTTGCCTACGTCCCTGGGAGCCATACCTGTCCACTATGAACGAAAGAAAACGAAAGATTACAAGTCTTCTCCTTCCTCTCTGAGAAAAGTTTTCTCTTGCACTCTCTCTCTCACTAGAAACCCTCTAGAAATTTTCTCTCTGTATAGTCGTTCAAAAAATAACGAATACAACAACTTATATTTATAGGCAAACCCTAAGTGACAGCTGGACCCGTCCAGCCAACTTGGGTCGCGGCCCACGACCCGTCTCGGTCGCAAGCATGTTTGTCGCGCGCTACTTGCCACGAGGCTGACCGTGTGCCTGCCTATCGCGGAACCCTCCGCACTGGTCACAGACCTTTGTTGCTGAACTATGTTGCTGAAAGTTGTCTGCATCCCCAACAATCTCCCACTTGAAGATAACTGAAGCAAACCAATATCAACAACCTTAATCAATAGCGGACGCAGTGAAACTTCACCCCTCCTGGTGCGACTCCAGCCCTCCAACTCCTCATGCGCAAAGGCCAACTAAAGTTGAGCACAACTTCAGTTTCTCGATGGTGACTGACTTTGTCAACATATCTGTCGGATTTTGACTTCCCAAAATCTTCTCCAATAACAGTTCCCCTTCTTCCAAAAGCGAGCGAATGAAATGGTACCTCAAATCGATATGTTTCATTCTAGCTGTAGACACCCTATTCTGGACTATCTAGATCAGCACGTTTGCGGTCTCTTTTATTACCCCAATGATGATTAAATGGTTGAAAACTCCCCTGAGGTCGATGGAAGGTCGTGAGCTTTGCGTGTTGGACCCTCCTCTTTCAAAACCATTTCAGGCCCCTTCGAACCCTTCAAATCCAGAGCCAAATAGACCTCAACAAAGCCATACCTTGCTTACGCCACCCCCTTCTTGGCGTGCGCCAGGAATTTGCCACGTGTCGGACATCGACCGTTGACTGAGTTTGACCTGGCGCACGGTGGCATATAGGTGGCGTACGGAGGGTCAAGGCCGGTCAAATCACCGCTTTTCTGTCACGTGCTCGAGACTTTGTAACTGCCAGGGTACACTGTATAGCACCCTGATCATTACACTCTGCAGGGACGCCCCCTCTCTCTCCTACACACCCCATCAAGGCAAGTCCCATGCATTTAATGCATGGGAGGCTCCTCTCTAACCTAACCAGCCCCTTAACCCCAGCTGATTCCCCTGGCCTTAGTCCATCTCTCCACCATAAATACCCCCCCTGCATTCATTTGCAAGGGGTTAGCACATTCATTAACCAAGGTCCCCCTCCCCTTTCTTTCTCTTGCCTTCTCTTCTCCATTAAAGGAGTAAGGACAAGAGGAACACCCCTCTCCACTGATCAACCATCATACACCTTCCATCTTCAACCTCCAAAGCTCATTACCACTCCTCCATCTCTAGCACCAAAGGTATACCACCTTTGTACTGTTTTCTATTTTCAGCCCCTGAGGGGAACCAGAAGGGTTCTGGCTAGTAACTGATACTAGCCCAGACCCTTCTCTGGTAAAATAAACCAGTCGTAAGGGCGTTTCCATGGCGCACGCCACCTCACCTTGGCCGTACGCCACCTCACCTTGGCCGTACGTGCACAGTTGGCGTGGGGATCATGGAAGGCCTGTTTATTGCTCATTTCCTTTATGTCATCACCTTCTAGCATGCTAATAATCAGTCTATTGCTTTCTGTACCTTAGAGTTGTTCAAATGTAGTCTTCAATACTTGTGTCCTTTTGTTTTAAAGGCCTCTGGGGTATTTCTGGTCATGTTCCAGAGCCCAGATGATGTGAAGCCAGACCCTGGCTAACGAGCAAGCCTGGCGTACGGCCCCCATAGGGTGGCGTACGACATGTTTGATACAAGCCAGTGCTTGGCCCTTACATCATGGTTCAATCCTGGCCTCTTATTCTTCCCCACTCTGTTTATGGGGTTCGCCATGCCCTTTTCATGGCTCTTAGCCATTTCTTTCGTCTGTCTGCCTGTAATATGTACTTGAACTATATCCTGAACTGCGTGGTTTGTCCTGGGTGTGCACTGGTCCATTCCAGAGCCCAGAGGGTTGAGAGTAGGAGCCGTAAGAAATCAATAAGGTAGTATACGCCAGCCTTAGGGTGGCGTGCGCAGGGTCTGTTGGCGTTCAGTGGTTCTGCCATGGCGTGCCAGCATGTCGCCTGCCCACGCGTCCGAAGGGCAGCGTACATCATCTCGTTGAACTCCTTACAGCGCTTGTTCTCAATCTATGTTCTTACATTTAATTCAATTCAAGCAAGCAAGCCGTCATCCATAAAGCATTTTGTCACATAAACGCAAGCTGTTACAGTATTAATCCCCATTAACTGTTCCCCGCCCTAACTGGCTAAAAATGATCAAATGAGAGAAAAATGCAAATGTTTTATAAAAAAATGCCCGAGTAGAGACCGATCTCAGGATTGGGCGAGAGGGGGTGCCATAAAACCCTTCCCCTCTCGTAACCTGGCTCCCGAACCTCAGATATCGAAGGTGACGACGGACTAGTCTACGCCTTCTTCAAATCAAATCAAACCCTTTTTCAAATCAAAAGCAAAACGTAGCAAACGTTCTCGAGTTTGGTTCCTTGGGTGCCTCACCGCTAAAACCCGAGTGGCGACTCTGAATCGAAGCGTTTCGCCGCGCCATTTTCTAAAGAGGGCCGCAAACCAAAATCGGGCGATTTTCGGGGTGCGTGCCCACACTAGCGTGAAACACTGGATTTTTCGCAAGGTGTATAGCACTCTGGCTGTCACTGAAAAGAACACTGTTCTCCTGCTGCAAACCCAACTCACCCAGAAAAGCCTTCAACCAAATCATCTCCTTAGCAGCCTCCGTGACTGCTACATACTCAGCTTCTGTCGTGGACAAAGTTACCAACTTCTGCAGACGCGAGACCCAACTCACCGCTGTTGATCCCAAAGTGTAGACATAACCTGTGGTGCTTCGCCTTGTATCGTGATCACCCACGAAATCTGCATCCACATATCCTTTCACCACCAAATTTGCTCTCCCAAAACACAATGGCACATCCGCGGTCCCGCGGAGATACCTCAGTATCCACTTGACGGCTTCCCAATGTTGTTTCCCTGGATTGCTCGCAAACCTGCTCACAACTCCCACTACATGAGTGATGTCCGGCCGCGTGTAGACCATCGCGTACATTAGACTACCGATGGCCGAGGCATACGGTACCTTGGCCATGTGCTCCTTCTCAGCATCTGTCTTCGGAGACTGCATGTCAGAAAGTCTAAACTGACTTCCCAGAGGCACGCCAACTGCCATGGCGTTTTGCATATTGAACCTTTCAAGAACCTGTTCAATATACTCAGCTTGACTCAACTTCAAGACCCCTTGAGTTCTGTCCCTGCTGATCCTCATCCCAAGTATCTACTTCGCTGCACCCAGATCTTTCATAGTAAACTTTGCTGTCAACTGTTGCTTCAACCTGTTTATCTCATGTAAACAGGACCCAGCCACAAGCATATCATCTACGTAAAGCAGTAAAATTATGTAGCTCGCCTTACATCGTTTAAGGTAGCAACAGTGATCCACGTGGCACCTCGTGTAGCCGCTGCGCTGCATGAAACTGTCAAACTTCTTGTACCACTGTCTAGGAGCCTATTTCAACCCATATAGACTCTTCTTGAGTCTACACACCATCTCTTCCTTGCCTTTCTCAATGAAGCCAACAGGTTGCTTCATGTAGATTTCTTCATCCAAGTCACCATGAAGAAACGCAGTTTTAACATCCAACTGCTCAAGGTAGAGATTTTCAGCAGCCACCAAACTCAATACCACTCTGATAGTGGTCAGCTTCACAATTGGGGAAAAAATCTCCGTGAAATCAACCCCTTCTTTCTATTGAAAGCCCTTCACAACCAATCTGGCCTTAAACCTCTTACTGCCGTCGTTTTCCTCCTTGACGCGGTATACCCACTTGTTCTGTAGCACCTTCTTCCCCGCGGGAAGCTTCGTCAACTTCCAAGTCACATTCGAGTGAAGAGAATCCATCTCCTCTTGCATAGCACGTTCCCACTTCACAGCGTCACTGACCTGTAAAGCCTCGTCATAGCAAGACGGTTCCCCGCTATCTGTCAAAAGCAAATAATACAGCGACGAAAGGTATTTTGGATTAGGTTTAGGTACCCTAGTTGATCTCCTTACCGCAACAGCCGGTGAGCTAGACCCTGTCTCTGGAACTGCCCCAGACTCTGTTCGCGAGACTGCCTCTGTCCGCGAGATTGCCTCAGTCGTCCGGTCAAATCCTAACTCATCCCCACTGCTTTCTGGAAGATCCTCCAAACTAAAGTACTCGGGGTGCTGTAGACACCCTATTCTGGACCATCCGGATCAGCACGTTTTTGGTCTTTTCACCTATTATTATTACCCCAATGATGATAAACGGTTGAAAGCTCCCCCGAGATCGATGGAAGGTCGTGAGCTTTGAGCGTTGGACCCTCCCCCTTCAAACCATTTCAAGCTTCTTCAAACCCTTCAAATCCAGAGCCAATTAAACCTCAGCAAGGCCATACCTGGCTTACGCCACCTCTTCTTTGGCGTGCGCCAGGAATTCGCCACGTGTCGGACATCGACCGTTGACCGAGTTTGACCTGGCGCACGGCGGCTTTAGGGTGGCGTACGGAAGGTCAAGGCCGGTCAAATCACCCCTTTTCCGTCACGTGCTTGAAACTTTGTAACTGCCAGGGTACACTGCAGAGCCCCCCTGATCATTCCTCTGCAGGCCCGTCCCTCTCTCTCTCCTACACCCCCCATCAAGGCAAGTCCCATGCATTAAATGCATGGGAGGCTACTCCCTTAACCCAACCAGCCCTTAACCCTACTGGCCAGGCCTGGTCTCAGCCCTCTCTCCTCCATAAATACCCCCCTTGCATTCATTTGCAAGGGGTTAGCTACATTAACTCTTCAAGTCTCCCTCTCTCTCCTTCATCTCTTGTTCTCACATTGCAAGAGTGAGATAGAGAAGACTCACACACCCCTCTCCACTCACCAGTCAATACAAACCCTTCATCTTCAACCCCAAAGCTCTCTCCTACTCTTCCTTCTCTTGCACCAAAGGTATTATCACCTTTGCACTGCTTTCCGTTTTCAGCCCCTGAGGGGAACCAGAAGGGCCCTGGCTAGTAACTGATACTAGTCCAGGCCCCTCTCTGGTAAAATAAATCAGTCGAAATGATCAAGCCATGGCGCACGCCACCTCCTTTCAGCCGTACGCCACCTTTGGTTGTACGTGCACGAGTGGCGTGGGGATCATGGAGGACCATTTTATCGCTTATTTCCTTCATGTCATCACCCTCCAGCATGCTAAATAACCAGTTTTTTATTCCTGTATCTAGAGCTGTGTAAATGTAGTATTCAATGTTTGTGTCTTTTCCTGCTTTTTAAGGCCTCTGGGTTACTTTTGGTCATGATCCAGAGCCCAGATGATGTAAAGCCAAGCACTGACCAACGAGCAAACCTGGCGTACGGCCCCCATGGGGTGGCGTACGGCACGTTCGACACAAGTCGGTGTGTGGCCCTTATATCATGAGTCAATCTTGGCCTCTTGTTTCCTCCCCACTCTGTTTATGGGGTTTGTTGTACCTTTTCTTGGCTCTCAGCCATTTCTCCCCGCCCATCTGCCTGTAATATGTATTTAATTCATATCCTGAACTGCGTGGTTTGTCCTGGGTGTGCGCTGGTCCCTTTCCAGAGCCCAGAGGATTGAGAATAGGAGCCGTGAGGAATCAGATAGGTAGTGTACGCCAGCCCATAGGTGGCGTGCGCAGGGTCTACTGGCGTGTAGTGGTTCTGCCATTGCGTGCCAGCATGTCATCTGCTCACGTGCCCGACGAGCAGCGTACACCACCTCACTGAGCTCTTTTACAGTGCTTGTTCTCAATCTATGTTCTTACATTTTAATTCGATACAAACGAGCAAATCATCATCCATAAACATTTTGTCATAATAAACTGCAAACTGTTACAGTATTAATCCCCATTAAACTGTTCCCCCGCCCTAACTGGCTAAAAAATGATCTAATGAGAGAAAAATGCAAATGTTTTACAAAATGCCCGAGTAGAGACCGATCTCCGGATTGGGCGAGAGAGGGTGCCATAAAACCCTTCCCCTCTCGTAATCTGGCTCCCGAACCTCAGATATCGAAGGTGACGACGGACTAGTCTACGCCTTTTTTTCAAATCAAATCAAACCTCTTTTCAAATCAAATCAAAAACGTAGCAAGCGTTCTCGAGTTCGGTTCCTTGGGTGCCTCACCGCAAAAAACCCGAGTGGCGACTCTGAATCGAGGCGTTTCGCCGCGCTGTATTTTCCAAAGAGGGCCGCAAACCAAAATCGTGCGATTTTCGGGGGCGCGTGCCCACAGGTGCCTTGCAATCCTCTCGCGCGACCACCCCCGCGAGACCCTCGCGATCCTCAGTAGAACTCCCACTGCATTGTTTGCTATCCATGTCCTTGTACAGTATCGCTCATTGAATATGACATCCTGACTTCTGATTATCTTCCTGCTTTTCTCATCCCAGAAACGATAGCCAAACTCATTACCGCCGTACCCAATGAACGTGCACTTCAATGACTTAGCATCTAGCTTGTCTCTGACTTTGTCACTGAGGTGGACATAAGCAACACAACCGAAAACTTTCAAATGTGAGAGATTTACCTCTTTACCGCTCCAAACCTCTTCCGGTATCCCAAAGTTCAACGGAACTGATGGCCCATGGTTGATCAAGTATGCTGCTGTACTGATCGCGTCTGCCCAAAATTGCTTGGGCAACCCCACGTGTATCCGCATGCTCCGCGCACGCTCTGTTAGAGTCCTGTTCATCCGCTCCGCGATGCCATTCTATTGCGGAGTTCCTGGAAGGGTCTTCTCTAAATGGATCCCGAATAGAGCACAGGCTCTTTTATACTCTCCCAGTTCATACTCTCCCCCATTGTCTGACCTCAGACACTTCACCTTCAAGTTTGTCTCGTTCTCTACTCTGGCTTTCCACTTCATGAAAATTTCGGATACCTCTGACTTGTGTTTCATGAAATAGACCCATACTTTCCTCGAGTGATCATCGATGAAAGTAACAAAGTACCTCGACCCGCCAAGAGAATGCACTGGCGCGGGATCCCATACGTCTGTATGAACAAGCTCTAGCTTGTTTAGCTTGGGAGGTCTGCCACTTTTCTGGAAACTAACCCGCCTCTGCTTGCCGAAGATACAGTCTTCGCACATGTCGAAATCCATTGACTCAACTGGCAGTTTCCCCTGTGTCTGCAGAATCTTCATCCCCTTCTCGCTCATATGTCTCAACCTGTCGTGCCACAAACTTGAACTCACTTGGCTCTCTGGCCGCGGACCTTCCGCAAGCCTACCCTCGCGTGGTACCACCTTCGCGAGACCTTCGCTATCCTTGCGCGGGACCACCCCTGCAAGTCCCTCCACGATGGCAAGTGAATGACTCCCATGTGAAGTTAAATAGAGAGTACCGACCTTCTTTCCGCGCGCTACCACCATGGTACCGTTGGAGACCTTCCACGCGTCTCCTGTGAATGTTGAGGTATACCCCGCTGCTCCCAGTTGCCCAACTGAAACAAGATTCCTCTTCAGCTGCAGGACGTGTCTGACATCCTTCAAACACCATTTAAACCCCTGCATTTCAATCTGCACATCACCCATTCCCACTATACTACATGGCTCATCATCGCCCAAGTATACTTGCCTGAAGTCGCCTGTTACATAGTTCTTCAGAACACTCTTGCTAGCAATCGCGTGGAATGACGCGCCTGAGTCAACCACCCATGATTCCGCGAGACTGTCCATCAAAAGAATAAGTGCATCCTGCACGATGTGGGCCTCTAGCTCACCATTATTCTTCTTTGGAGCCTTGCAGACTGAAGACATGTGACCTGTCTGGCCACAGTTCCAACATTCACCTTTAATGCCGCGTACTTGACTTTTGCCGCTAGACTTCTTGCCGCGCGACTTCGACCTGCTCTTGTTCTGGTTCTGACCACCCCTGGCCTGGCCTCTGCCCCTCTGTTCAAAACTTAGAGCGGAACCTGAACCGCTAAAGCCCGACTCTCCCTCGAGCGATTTCCTTCTAACTTCCTCAGTCAGAATCAAACTGACTATATCATTCAGTTTGAGTTTCTCCTTCCCAGCCGAATTACTAATCGCAGTAACCGTACCCTGCCAGGTCTCTGGCAACTGAAAGAGAATTAACAAGGCTTCAACCTCGTCGTCGAACTCAATACCAACATAGATCAACTGATCCAATATCGTATTGAACTCGCTAAGATGCTTCACAAACGAACCTCCTTCAGGCATCTCGAAGTTGAACAACTTCTTCATCAAGTGCACCTTGTTTGCCGCAGACGGCTGTTCATACATCTCCGCGAGCGCGTCCATCAGATCGGACGCGGTTTTTTCTTTCAATATATTGTGCGCGACTGACTTCGAGAGTGATAACCGGATTAGACCCATCGCCTTCCGATCAAGAACCTCCCATTCTGCGTCAGTCTCCCCTTCTTCTTTCTTTCTTTTTTCTTTACCCAGCAGCGGCCGGTAAAGATCCTTCTGGTACAGATAGTCCTCCATCTGCATCTTCCAGAAAGCAAAGTCCGATCCATCGAACTTCTCAATCTTCGATTTCCCTTCTTCTGAACCCATAGTTCCCTCGGAAATCCAGACTGCCCAAAAGCTTCAATCGGAAAACTGTTGAACACCCTTACCGCAACCGCGGCTCTGATACCAGTTGTTGGGAAAATCGGAGCCTCGCGCTCAGACTCGCAACGAACAAAACACACACAGGATCTTGGGATACTATTGTCACAGAAAACAAACCAGAGAAAAAGGAACAGAAAGAGGAACAGAAAAATAGAACACACAGATATACGAGGTTCGGCAACTTGCCTACGTCCCCGGGAGCCACACCGGTCCACTATGAACGAAAGAAAACGAAAGATTACAAGTCTTCTCCTTCCTCTCTGAGAAAAGTTTTCTCTTGCACTCTCTCTCTCACTAGAAACCCTCTATAAATTTTCTCTCTGTACAGTCGCTCAAAAAATAATGAATACAGCAACTTATATTTATAGGCAAACCCTAAGTGACAGCTGGACCCGTCCAGCCAACTTGGGCTGCGGCCCACGACCCGTCTCGGTCGCGAGCATGTCTGTCGTGCGCTACTTGCCGCGAGCCTGACCGCGTGCCTGCCTATCGCGGAACCCTCCGCGCTGGTCACGAACCTTTGTTGCTGAACTCTATTGCTGAAAGTTGCCTGCATCCCCAACAAGTAGTTCCCGTGCTGGAGGAAAAGAGTAATTTTATTTGCAGCTCCCGTTATACACCTCCACATTGTAGGATAATTCCCTTACAAAAATTTGACTGCTAAATGGCTGTTAATTTGAAAACGCTATCAGACAGTCTTGAGTATAAACGCAGAAGATCACAACTACTGCAAAGCCAACGACCAAATCGATATAAATTCTCGATCATTCTTTTTCGAATTTAATTTTGTTTACCATCAATTTAATAAAAGTGCATATTACTATTCTTTATATTAGTTGAAATTATATGGGCCTTTTTCCAGATAGCTCTGGTTCTAAACATTCTGCCAGTTGTTGCTCATTCTGGGGGTATGCCCGTCCCATTGAACCTGTAAGTGGTTGTTTTCTTTCCAAAAAAATAAAGGATTTGTTTGATTGGTTGAGAATTTAGTTTAATTTAGTTTTAATAGTGGATGGAAGGAGAAATAGAATAATGATTGAAAAGAGAAATAATGATTGGAGAGAGATAGAGAAGGATGAGAAAATAATAATTAAAAAAATAAAATAATAATTAGATAAAGAAATAAAATAATAATTAAAAAACAAACTAAAACTACACTCAACTAAACTAGGAATCGAATACAACCAAACCAAGTAAGTAATTTACCAAAAAAAACATTCTACCAGTTCCCGCGAGGAACGTAATAAGGGCCCGATTGGATGGTGTACACAGAGGGTGTATTACACAATACACCCGGATTAAGGGCCAATACACCGTTTGGCATCCATTTCTTCCCCTGTATTAACTAATACCCGTATTCGCTAATACACCCAGAACAGCCATAAATTATTGCTACCCTCCCAGGTAGCAATAACTAATCCGGGTGTATATGCCTTATTTTTGACCAAAACACCCCTCCTCATTCCCTCCCCCAACGGCTCTCTCTCTCTCTGCTAACAGAAATTGCAAAGAAGAACAGGCCATACTCACAAAATATGTATGTATATTTAAAGACTAGAGAGAGACATATCTGGGTTCCGTACATATCGGAGAGAGAGACGATCGGAGAGACGGAGA
>BPLS01026024.1:4387-16263 GCA_019656275.1 Rhododendron kiyosumense
CTCTCTTGCATGGTACAAGCATATATATGTATATATATATATGTCATACAAGTTGTAAGAAAATCAAATAAACAAATGGTTCAAGGGTACTTTGCAATCCAAGGAGAATAAAGGCTAGGATTTACTTCCACCAACTAATTAAATACTAGGGTACCATAGGCATTATAATAATCCTCCTATGTACAATACATATATACACATATATATATGTATAAAAGTAGTAAAAATCCCATTAAAGAATAATTAAAGGGTACTTTGGTCACTATTTATTTTTGATTAAAGTAATAGTACTTTTCCCCAAATTAAGGAAAGTAATTAATTAAGTGATCTAATGGCACTTAGGAAGATTAACCTCTTATCCAATGGACAAAACTCCTCCTAACATCTATTATCCAATGGATAATAGTTATTAGGCCAAAGAAAATATTTAAGTAATTTAAAGGTACCATATAGCAAGTTTACTTTTTAATATAAACAATTGGGATTCTATTACCCAATGGATAATAATCCCCCTAACCATTATTGTCCAATGGTCAAAGAAATAATCCAAATAGATTAAAAGAAAAAGAATATCAAAATATAAAGTCTAGGGTCCAAAAGGTTCAAAAGTTCCAACGAGGGGCAAAACGGTCATTTTGCCAAGACTAGGGAACTTTTCGGTTTAGTTACTTTAACAAGATAGTTAGATGCTAACTAGGCTTGCTAAGTAGGACTAAAGCGAAAGAATTGAAACTTCAGGGACCAAAGTGCAATTATGGCAAAATTCAAGAATTTACGAAATTCAAGCGATTAAAATAAATAACTCGAATAATAAAAATAACTTTTATTCCATAAAATTCAGAGTTATTACAGTTTTCATGTATAGAAATTTAGGAATTGGGCTGTGGAAGTGTTTGGGCTGAATTAGCTCAATCAAATGGCAAATGATTGTGTGCGGGCGTGCCAGAAAAGAAATAACTTCAGAAAAAAAATTACTCTTTTCAAATTGATTTGAAATAACTAATCTCAATCAGGCAATTGTGTTATCCGTTCGATTACCTCAACTAAGATGATTTTTCCTTAAGGTATCAACCAAATAAAAGATTGACGCGCTTCGAATCAGAAAAGATAATTGAACACAAACAAACCTGAATTTAATCAAAGGTAAATTTGTATACAAACACTATTAAGACTCTTTCAAGAATAATACAGAAATATAAGCACACTGAATTTAATCAAAAGTGGACTTACAAACGACTATTCTTTGGTAAGAAAAAACTTACAAGAAAATAAGAGAACTTAAATTTAATCAAAAAGCAATCTTACATGCAAATAAGCCTTCAACTTACAAAAAGATCCTATTTTAAACTAAAATTAATCTAAGATAGATCTCTGAGCAATCATTTTGTATGAGTTGTCAGATGATATGAATTTTTTGTGGGGTCTTCTCTCTTTACTTTATTCTTCTATTTATAGACGTTGAACCTGCCTTCGATCTCCACGTCTTCGATTGATACCCACGTTGGCCACATAAAACGGTTGAGGGGGGTTTTCGAACGATTACATTGATATTCCCAGAATTCTCTCTTCCCCTGCATGCTTCGATCATGGTGTTCATGGCCACTTCCTGGATCGGGGTTCCTATTTTCAAGCAACGTAAATTAATGCAACACGTCTGGCTTCCCAAATGATTCCCTGCAATTGCGTCTGATTTCAGTTATAAAACAGGGCAGTGAGGATACCGTTCGATGATCATAATGTTTAAATCAACAGTTAAATCCAATAACTTCCCAAACCATCGTTTAATCGTTACCCAAACGACACCGGTTTACTCCAAAACGACACTGTTTGTCATAAAAACAGTGTCCTCTTTAATTTCCGTAATCCTCTGTAATTGGTACTCGACTGGGACAGGTTCCGTATGGCCGCCGTACCATTCGGTGCCACGTGGAATTTTCTCATTGGGTGGCGCATTTTAGGATGTAAATAGGAAGTTAACTGATCTGATGATGTTTTTTGTGTACAATAAATTAATAATCATAGGAAATTAGAATTGGGTTTGATATATAGAAGTTTAGTTTAAATTATCTTGGTAGGTAAGAAAAAAACTAATATTGCGGTAAATTTAATAAGATCAATAAAATTAGGAAAGTAGTTAACCAAGGCTCTCATATTTATTTGGTGAATCATATATGTGTGTATTATACGGTTTAGATCGGTTTGGACCCATAACTGTAAACGTGTATCCACAAACCAAACCATATAACACGGTTTCTAATTTTTTTAAACCATGACCAAATTGTACTACTAAAAAACCAAACCAAATCTTTCGGTTTGGATTGGTTTAGACTGGATTCGCGGTTTGACGGATTTTTTGCTTACCCCTACGGTTTACTGACATATCAATTTACATATTTGCCCATTAATTTTTAAACATTTCGTCCACACATTTGATGGGTATTTGTGGAAAAAGAAAATACATGATAGGATTCAAAAACATGAAGATACCAAAATGGTGTTCTCCCCTTATATAATATACTAGAGATCGGGGCACACGTGATGTGTGTGCAAGTCGAATTTTCACAAAATTTTTGTAAAAATACTTCCCACTTATTGTTTGATTGAATGTTCACAAATGTTGTGAAAATTTGACTTCCACACGCATCGCGTGTACCCCGACATCTAGTTCCAATAAAGAGGCCGGGGCACATACGATGCGTGTGCAAATGCAACAGCCTTCATAGAGACCGCACGACCACACCCACATCTCAAGAGCCTCTTTATTGGCTAGGCACATGTGTTGCTTAAAAAAGTTGATTTTTGTTAAAGATCTTAAAATTATTCGCCACCCGTTATGATTATCCTAAACACAAATTTTTTGTTTTACGGAAATCATCAAACTAATTCAATTTCATGTTTTATACTAAACAAAGGCTGGGCACACGTAATTCGCGTGCAAATTGAGTTTTCAAGACTACCCAGAACAACAAAATTGACATCAAATTAAATAAGAATGTAAAGTTAAATTAATATTTAAATTTCATAAGGCGAAACATAAAAAACTGTAGAACTCATATGATAACACCCTCTTGAGAGAGAGAGAGAGAGAGTGTGTCACACCCCATCCCGGAAAACACCACGCTAAATTATTTTCCAGATGGGATGGACCCACACCTTGGCCCTGCTCAAACAGTAAATAAAAATACTAGCCAAGCGTCCAACTCATACAAAAAAAACTTAACTTGCATATATACGGAATTAACTGTCATACAAGACGTGCCCACAGGTATTTACAACATATACAAGCTTCAAAAATAGGCACATAATCAAAAGAGTCAAAAAGCTAGACTACTATATACATCACTCCCGTCTAGACTCTGCAGTGGATTCGCGTCCCGTCACGCACCTGAAAAGAAATCACTGTGGGGGTGTGAGCTATCAACACGCTCAGTGAATGTTCTTATCCATAATAAGAGAAGCAAATAAGACAAGTGCTGTCAAACGATTTAAACAAGATTATACGGCTCCACCATAACGTTCCATTACGTAATACTCATAACGCCACTAAGGCAATACTCTTTACGCCACTAAGGCAATAGTTGTTACGCCACTAAGGCAATATTTAATAACGCCACTAAGGCCATATTATAACGCCACTAAGGCTATGATCATATTCTCGCTTAGGAGCTCATGCCAAATGTTAACCATTTCAATACGAAAAATAATTCTACACCGTGTCTCATCTTCCGCTATTAAAAATAAAAACACCCACCTCGAGGTCCAACCAAAAAGGTACCAACACGAGCTCACTCCCTACGTGGAGTCGCGGTGTTCGGTGCCGCTTCCGAACCTGAAGCGTAACACATGAATCAACACATTAAAGAATAGAAAAACAAATCAATTGCATGTCCAGAAGCCACCAGATTAGAAAAGAAAAACAACTAGGAATAACACTATACTTGTACACTTGCCACACATGATAAAATTCCCTTTTGGCAATCACAAGAGAACCCATGTTCTCTGCTCCACGTACCAAGCCTAGTTTCCTTTCTTGAACACCTACATGGTCCAAATTCAACAAATTGCCACAGGATTTCCAAACCCAGTTTTCGGCTGTTCCAAACCCAATTTTCAGCAACCTAAAATTCATTTTTCAGCGCATAACTCGAATTTCCAGCAACTATTATAAATTTCCAGCACCGATTATCACAATTTAGCACCCAAAAACTATTCCCAGCACATACTAGCATGATAGGTACAATTTTCGACAGAAAATTCTTACACGTAACCAACTTATAGCAACTTAGACACCAAAATCAACTCTTAACATGCAATTCTTTTGGTTCTAGTCACGAATAACAATTTCAACAGGAAAAAAAAAAAAAAACAAAGAACAGCCCTAATTCAGGTATTTGAACCCAACTGAAATCAAAACCCCAAAATTACCCATTCAATTGCAAGATATATGTTAACCACTTAGTATGGGAAAGAGACTAAGAATTACCTATCGAAATTAGAGTTTCCGCTAACTCTAATCCTCCTTTCCCGATCCCTCTCTCCTGCGTTTTTTTTCAATTCCTTCGTGGCTTTTTTTTCCCTTCTGTTCTGTTCTCTTTTCTTATTGATTCCTATACATATGCATCACACACATGCACACCAGCACTCCCATATGCTTCCACGTGCACACACAGCACAACAACCTTTTTTTTTTTACAACTACCCCCTTCTAGTTTAGGACAATCACTTAAAAACCCACACACAAATAAAAGAAAATAAAAGAACTCTTTTTAACATTCTATTTTTTTTAATTATAAAGGTTGGGTCTCACAGAGAGAGAGAGAGAGAGAGAGAGAGAGAGAATAGAAACTTATTTTTTGAAAAAACTAAATCCATGGGGAGGTGAAACAAAAAAAACTGTAGAAACTCATATGTCAACACCAGTTATACAAAACCCAAATTGAATAGAAATTTTATATTACCATGGATTTAAGTTTCTATTCAGTTCCGCTGCAATTTAACGCCAAATCTTTTTTCAAATTTTGTGTCACAAATAAAGAAATTGTGAAAGGAAACAGAACTGCAATTGAGTTGTAGAGATCCGTAATTAATTTATTTAATTTTAATGTTTATAAATGAAGAAATATGAAATAATTGTGTTTATGTGACTTGGGGCTAATGTGATAAGATGATTAGTTGAAGGGTGCAAGTGAGATTTGTGGATTTGTTGGTATATATAGGAGGGTGAGAGAGTAGAGAATTATTTTCTCCTCTCTCCCTCTCTCACCGGCGTCTCCCTCTCTTTCTCTCTCAGCTCTCTCCCTCACTCATGCTCTCTCTCTAAATTTCACCACAATAACTCAAAACAACCTTCAATCATTCACCCTCTACACATATTGTGATCCGTATCTCGTTGATTTGGGCTCGAAGAGGTCATATTTCGTTTGAATCGAGGTTTTTGGAAAGTTAGGGCTCGTAACTTCTTGGGTCTTGTGCTTCAACTTCGAGGTAGGGATTCTACCTCTCAATATATGTAAAAGATATGTTTTCTAGCCTTGAATCTGTGCCTATGGTTGTTGTTGTTGTTTGATTCTTGAAAGTCTGCTGAAAATCTGCTCGAAACGTCATCGTATCGATACGGGCTTTCTGCTGTATCGATACCATAAGAAAATAGAAGCTTCAAAATTTCTGATTTGCATCCTATATCGATACGACATTTTTGCTGTATCGATACCAGATCATTATGGATAGTTTTTACTGTTTTGTTCCTAACTTCATCGTTTTGATCGCTGATCATTTCTAACTCGTTCTAAGTACTTCTAAATCACCTCTTGAGATGATAAATCGTATCCATTGAGTTCATGGATCTTTCTTGCATCTCTTGCCCTTATTCGGTAGAATTTTGCATTGATTATCCCTTGGATCATAAATGAAACGAAAAGACAAAATATGCGAGTACGAGATTCTTAGACACTTATCGACACAACGAGAACATTTGAGGCCCATCAACGGGTGGGTGCCTGACAGGGGATATCAGAGTCCCATAATTAGCCTGACAAGAGCTAATGCTCATAATGATCACTCAAGGCCCAACCTTCTAGGTAGGTGCTTGGCAAGGGATATCGGGGTCCCATAATTAGCCCGGCAAGAGCTTCGGCTCAAGACACATATGATAAGATGGTGTTGGACACATAAATGGTGGGAACGGTTCTAGTGTAAGTTTATCGGAGATCGTTATGTTGTTGTTTCAAGGTTATTGAGCCAAGAGCATTGGCTACTATAATGTCTTTGTTTGTGTTTCTGTCCTATGAACATCCACGTATTTCTTTTGCATATAATGTTAGAATTGAATTTTCCTGCTGGGCTAGTGTAGCTCAAGTCTTATATCATTTTCAGGTACAGAATTGGGACCATAGCATGCATGGTTGGAGTGCTTGGATGTGATCATCATTTTTAAAAGTTAACATTGAAGAGTTACTTAGGCATCTTTGTAAATATCTTTTGAAAATGTATTTGTAACTTTAATTGTAGATCTTTTGACTATGGAATTTTGTAATTCTTAACCCTTGAATATTCAGCACTTATGTTAATTTGGGCCTCAGAGCCAAAGGTGTAATATTTTAGGAATTCTATATTATTTTGGTTATCGCAAGGATTATGGCAAAATTTATTTATGGAAATTATTTATGTTTATGTTAAAAATCAAGGGCGTGACATGAGTAGAGAGAGAGAGAGAGAGAGAGAGAGAGAGAGAGAGAGAGAGAGAGAGAGAGAGATATTTTATTATGATTTTGATAAGCCTTCAATAGTGTAAATAATAAGGCTTATCTCTCTCATCTTTGTCACACACACGAGCACAACTTGCTTGATTTGAACGATATTGCGCGAAAGGTGTGTTTTTGTTGTTTTCAGGTAAATCGTGTGAATAAGGCGTTTTTGAAGGCCATGGATAGCCTTAAGTGTGTCCAAGTACCCAAGATCACGTGGCGCTCCGCGACCGAGTCCCAAAAGCCATGAAAAGAAGCTTTGAAGCGTACTCGGGATGTCCAAGGGTCAAGGGAAGTGAGGGAGATGTGAGGATGTTACCCAAAACAATTCATTTTCCAACCTACTAAGGGTAAAATCGTCATATCTTCTGATGTAAAAATTACTTTTAATCCAAACCACTTGGGTTAGAAAGTAGACTCAATAAGCTTTCCAACGGTTCAAAAAACACTCAAATCCGAGTTCTGGAGTATCCGGAGCGAGCCCGCGAAGTTCAGCAAGTCAAAGGCAAAAAGCTGTGAATAGTCCTACCGGTAGGTGAATAGTTCACCGGTAGGAAACCAATCCAGGGAGGCCACAACTTTGCTTCGAAGAACTCCTATCGGTAGGAGGTCAATCCCTACCGGTGGGAGCCCAGTCTGCAAATGTTTTAGTGGCAATTTTGCAATTATCTTGGATGGGGGCTATATATACTCCTTATGCACGAAATTAGGGCCATTCTTCCCTTTCCCTTTCTCTCTCTACCTCCCTCCTTAAGTTTTGCCTCAATCCTCCATGGATTGAGCTTAGATTTCCATTTCCCATGTAATTTCTTCAAGAATCATGTAAGTACTCTCAATTTCAATTCATGTTTTAGTTGTTAATCTTGTTTTTACCATGTTTCTAGCATTTCCTTCATCTTTCTTGCTTAGTTCATCCCTAATGGAGGGGTAGCCTCCTTGGCTTGGTCATGGGGTGATTTTCTACCCTATGGCTCAGGTAGTTTAATGGTTTCTCTCATTTCTTGTGCTTAATGTAGTTTGTGAATGGATTAAGTTCTTATCTTTATGTAACAAAACCTAGGGTTGTTAACCTTTTTGATTATATGTAGGCAAGGACTTGATCTTTTGCCACATATAATACTTGGAGCTATGTCACTCTAAGTGTTTGCCAAAATGCCTCAAAGAACTTGTTAAGCTGTAATCTTTGGTCTAAACCTAGAGATGTTAATTTCTTTGATTGGGTGTAGACATGTCTCTTGGCACACTCAATGCTCGAAACCATGGCTCTCTTTATGTTCAATAAAATGCCCAAACGAGTTTTCATCCATTTCCAAACCCCATTGTATGAGTTAAACTTGATTTTCATAGTTAAATCTCCCGAGTGAGATCAAATGACAATGACTCTCACTTGAGTTATCAAAGAGAAGTATTCAACGGCCTAAGTTATGGGTGGATTAATCCCCTTGACCTTGCCGCTTTTATTTTCTAGTCAATCTTCTTTTTCAATTAAAATTAGGAGGTAGAGAGAAGTTTCATCACTCAAAAGTTGGCTGTCTCAACGCCGAATCTAGAGGTTGGCTGTCCTAACGCTAAAAACCCTTCGTAAAGCAAACCTTCCAGCCAAGCTCCATTGGCTCCCTGTGGATTCAACCTCGGACTTCCGAGTGTATTATGCTGCAACCGACCTAGCCCTACGCTTGGGGTATTCTTATTACAACACATATTTAGGTCGCAAGCATTTTTGGCGCCGTTGTCGGGGGAATCAGTTGGTAGTTAACTTGGAGGTATTGCTTTACACCACACTGTAAGTATTTCATCTTTTGTTTTTAATTTATATTTTTATCTTTGTAGTAGAATGGCAACCACCAGTGTTTTTAGTGCTAAGCCGAGCATGCTTCAAGTGTTACCCCCTTTTCATGGCTTAGCCTCTGAAAATCCATGTGCGCACATCATAGAACTTGAGGAGCTTTGCATGAATGATAAAGTGGCCTTATTTTAGATATTTCCATCATCTTTGAAAGATAGGGCTAAGAGTTGGTTTCATTCATTGAATCCAGGATCAATAGTTACATGGCAAGATATGGAAAATCAATTTTTCAAAAAGTTTTCCCCAATTCATGAGACTCATATGCTGTTATGTGAAATCGTAAATTTTTATCAACTTGATGAAGAGTCTTTTGCATGTTGTTGGTGGCGGTTTAGATATCCCATACTCTATTGGTCACAGCATTGCTGTGAAACAAGGCACCTTATTCCCATTTTCTATAAGAGTTTAAATTCTACAACGCGTCAGCTTATAGAAAAGATGGTTAATGGTGCATTTTTGGATAAAACCGCTAATGAAAGTTGGGATTACTTTGATCAATTGGCTGAGAATTCTGAATCTTGGGTTTATGATGTCAATGTGGAAGATGCCAACTTATATGTTGAGGAAGAGGAAACAGAACCAATTATCATTATTGAAGAGGTTGGTTTAGATTTGAAAAAACCCTCAGAATTGGGATGCCGTGATGAGTTTAATGCCCAATGTTCTCGTCATGAGAATTATGTAGATGTTGTTGGCACTCCTGTTTTGTTTGCACCATGGCACGATTTTGTTGAAGTTGAACAAGTTGATTTTCTTGGTGTTGATGACTTTGATTTGGTTTACCATCCTTACATTGTCGATTTTGTCAACAGTCTGAAAATCAATCTAGTTTGGAATGCGCACTTGGTTGAACTTAAATTTTTAAAACGACTTCGGCAATTGCGCTACTCAAAGTATCTTATTTTGTGGTATGGCCGAATTCAATTTTTGACCAAGATTTTGGAGTGGAATGATGTGCTCATGGTAATAGCTCTTGATGGCATAATCAATGTTCGAAATCCACGTTTGGCTGAAAATGCTTGAACTTGGCATTCTATTTTTATTTTTTTTTCCTTTCTTTTTCTCTTTTGATGGTCATGTATAGCCACCTGTCTCTAGGTCAAAGTTGTTGTATGACTCGTTCTACGGCGCTTTGAGTGAGAGATGGGGAGAAAAGTAGTACTCGTGCAATCGCGTGAAGATTTGGTAGATTTAATTTTACTTATCAATTTTTGGACTTGGCTAACATAACAAGTTGGTACTAATGTCGTTTGTCTCCAAGTACGTAGTTGGTTCTAAAGTTTTTTGCAGGAGTAAGCCTTGGAAGAAGTTCCGATGACGAAAGGAGACAATGGCGCAAAATCCTCCAACTTGGTCGAGGTATAGGGTGGTTGACATTCCACCCCTGCGGTACATTTTGTTTTATCCCTCTCCTTATATTTGTCTCTTTGCATCGAGGGCGCTATATATTTCAAGTTGGGGGGGAGGGGGAGGGGGAGGGGGGGATAGATTATATATGGTTTGCGTTTTCGATTTTGAATAGAAAATTTTAAAATTTTTTGTGCAATTTTCCCTTGTAATTAGTAAATTCCAGTGCTAGATACTTAGATTATGCTCAATTTTCCCTAATAATGGCAAGAGTCGTGCACCCCGTCGAATTTGATCATGTGTTGAATCCATGCTGCATGCATTTATGTGAACTTTGTTGAACAAATTGAGCTCCAATGTGTGTCAATTAGTATGCATCGCTTAGAGTTGAAGTTCGTTTTGAAGCATCCCATGCTTGTTTGTCTCTTTCCGCACTTGCGTAAATAATATCCGTTTGTTCATACTTGAGTAGTTTAGATATCTTTTATGCATCATATTGGAGTTGATTGGCATACGTAGGAAATGATACAAGGCAATTTTTGCATGATAAAACCACAAAAGTGTCCCCTTGTCCTTAATTTTGAACTAGAGTCCGAGTCTCCATTTATTGCTCAAGCTTAGGGAACCGGATGTTTGGAGGGTTGTGTGAAATTGTGTTTCAATGATCTAAGGTGCTTTGGGATGGTGTGAACCAGATAGAAGTGGTTGGGATGCAAAAGAGCGAAGAATTGATATGTGATCCCCTATCTCTCCTTTCCCACTTCAAAAGCTAAAGCCTCAAATTCTCATCTCCCTCTCCAAAGCTCTTAGAATTAGCCCCTTAATCTCTCTCACTACAAATCTCACGTCAAATGACCCTATTCCTTAAAGAAAAATCAAGTCAATGCTATGAAAGAGCACAATCGGATTCAAAAAAGGGTTGACTACTATGATGAGAGGATTGGTTAGACCTCTGGGCTAGCATATATTTTGGATGAGAAAGAGTCCGATGAGGAATGGAAGCTCGAGGCTCAATATTGTGATGAGCCGGATGAGGAGGACGACTAGATGTGGTGGAGTCGGTGGTAGTAGTTTAAGGAGGACATAACTAGTTGTTTTTCTTCATTTCTTTTTTGTAACCTTGCTTTGTGGCTTGCTTGTGGCCGTGGTTGGGTAGTTTAGGGGATGGTAGTGGCCAAGGGTAGTTGAAACCAAGGAGAAAATTTATGGCTGCTACCCTTTTTGTTTCCCTTTTCTTGGCACCAAGGTCATTATAAGCTACTGAAGTCCTCCGTTGATCTTTTGTATGCTCATTTAACTCCTTTTGATGCATGGTCGAAATTTAATGCTATTTTAGTATGAAATTTCCGTTATCTTAGTTTGTTTGTAAATAATTACTTAGCTCTCTTTGTCGGCGCTCTTTTAATTAGCATGCATAGCTTTTTGTGTCTGGCTATTGCGATTCTTGCTAGCGCTTATCATGGGATGTTCTAGTTTATTACTTTGTGCAAGTTCATATCAAAGCATGCTCTTTTGAGTCTTGGAATTGAAATTCAAGGTGGATGTGTGTTGCTTGGCCGTTGGCATAATTTGTTCACCTTAGTTCATTGTATGCGTGTGCGTGGGTTACATGTGAGTGAGTTCGAAAGGGTGTTGTTTTGGACTCTTGCCAAGTGTCATTGAGCATCGTTGTCGTATCTTGATTCGGGGGAAGATTGCATACCTTTATTATTTATGTTTTGTTTTAATTTGCTAAGGACTAACAAAGTCCAAGCTGGGGGGTGTGATAAGCCCTCAATAGTGTAAATAATAGGGCTTATCTCTCTCATTTTTGTCACACACTCAAGCACAACTTGCTTGATTTGAACGATATTTCGCGAAAGGTGTGTTTTTGTTGTTTCCAGGTAAATCGTCTGAATAAGGCGTTTTTGAAGGCCATGGATAGCCTTAAGTGTGTCCAA
>BPLS01026025.1:0-23139 GCA_019656275.1 Rhododendron kiyosumense
GCGATTATTGATCTCCCCTATTCTTTCTGAAATTTTCCGGATTTTCAGTAGTTCGTGCGTGTTTTTCTTTATTTCTGTGGAGATATAGGCAACACATACGGGAGTTTTAACTCCTAGATAGGTTGTTTCAGAGGGCCATTCTGCATTGTTATACCGTCACTGGAAGGCTTTTTTCATGTTCTTGTTTAGTGAGATAATCCATGTTTAGCTGCTACTTTTTTTTTATTTTTTATGGTGCAGTGAAATGTTTGTGAGGCAAAGAGTTGACTTGGTTAAATTCACAAGCAGAAAGGGCTTGGTTATGAAGTTATGAGTATCAATACTTCATTGGTCTTTCAATTAATCACTATGGGTAGCTGCCTATTGTTAAATTCACAAGCACCGTGGAATAAAAGAATCTGCTCATTCCTCCATCTTTGATGGGTGGCCTATTGTCGTTTTTCACTCTGCAATTTCATTGTAAAAATGCCTCACGTTCATGTCGGGACCCACACACACTATACCTCCGGCGTTTATTGTGTTTCTTTAAGAGTGGGTGGTTATCGAAGAGTTGCTTCACTGCCCTCTCTGCTTGTCTCTCTGTGTGTGCGGTGGGCTGTCACCAGTTGCCAGTGCTCCTAGATTATGTATCCTGGGGCTTTGGGTTGGAATTCACCATACTGATTCAGGACCTTCTGCTTGCAATTCTCAAATCTAAACAACCTGTTCTGAAAACATGTAGCTATCGCATTGTTTTACAACTATAAGCAACTCGATTAGTTCTTTGTTACACTCTCCCATTATCACGTAGGCGTTTCTTCTTCGTGCTTTCGATTGGTTCTAGTTGTGCAACCATTTAATACCAAATGAAGTCGGCAGCAAATGACTCCATCAATATGCTGATTTTTTTTTTTTTTGTGGATTTGAAGCTATCAAGCAATGCTTACGGGCGTCAAACGGCTCCTACATAGTTGTGTTTAGAATTTTTGGTATGTGTGCACCCTTGGTGTACTTCTTGTCGTTCGGAATTTATATTTCTCTATCAGGCAATAATAAGTTTTCTTTAACCTCTTCCTGTACTGGCTAGTTGAGAGGCACCTCAAATCTTCTATACCCGAATTTGTTTGGACCAATCTTTTGGTGCATTTTGGGCATTGGATCATGTGAAAATCTTGAGAGATTTCATTGGATCCAATGACCAGAAAATGGACTGAAACATCGGCACAAGCAAATCTAAGCACAAGGGATTTGAGGTCAGTTTAGGAGGAGTGCAAAATGTTATTTTCCCTCATTGTTCAAATTGATTATCCCTTCTACAAATACAAGAGCTGCAGAGCATTGTAAAATTGCTGTCAAAATAAAGTCAACTTTCAACGGGGCGGCTCAACCTATTTGGAGTCCTAAGGCGAAATTTGAGTTTGAGGGCTTGGCAAGTTGAAAATTGAAAAGTTACTATTACTCACGAAATACTAGTCTCTAGCATTGTACTTCGCCAAAAAAAAAAAAAAAAAAAAAAAAGTGACATAGGTGAGAGACTAATCTCACGGGATGATCAATTGGGACGTATTTTTTAGGGGGGCTTTTGAAAAAAGTGACTCACGAAATACAAGTTTCCCAAAATGAGTTTGGAGCTTCTTCTTCTTCTTCTTCTTCTTCTTCTTTTTCTTATTCAAAATTTTTTGCATATATTAGTTTTCCATAGTTAAAAATTATGACTTTTACTCAAATATTTTTGAAAATATCTAAAGTTTAGCACTTTTAGATATCCATATTTGAAAATATCCAAATTTGGGCTAAAAGTGTTAAATTTCGGATATTTCCAAAAGAAGTGGGTAAAAGGCATAAGTTTTTACTTTTCCGATTTCATTCGTTAAGACGAACCATCAATCGACAAAAGTTTGATGCAAATCCAATATATGCGGAAAAAATATTGAATAGGGACCAAACAAACCAAAAAAAAACTCTATGCATATTTTGGGAAACTAGGCCTTAATCTCTAGCGTATACTGGTACTTTACAAAAAAAAAAAAGGGTGACATGTGGGAGATTAATCTCATGAAAAGAGCTACGGAGTATCTTTTTTGGTGGCCTTTTAAATAAGTGAGGCATTTTTATCTGTTAAAATAAGTTGTAAAAAGCCAAAACTTGTACAGTAGTATACATGAATGAAATGAGGCCTCCCAAAATTGGAGGCATTAGACATTGAAAAAAAAGTTCTTTCCGGATCAACCGGACAAGGACAGCCCCCGGGTTGGGCCCTCTTGTGCGTTTTTTTATTTTGAAAAATTTAAACCGTGCATCTTCTAGGTCCAGCAAAATAATATATCTACGCAAAATATCAGTTTGTTTGGACACCGATAGGTATGTCAAAAGTTGAGTTTTATATGGAAAAATGGACGACCATGAATAGTTTAATTTTAAAAATAGTTGACAGATCACAATCGTCAATTTTTCCGTGTAAAAATTCAACTTTTGACATACCTATACCTATCGATGCTCAGACAAGCTGATTTTTTGTATAAATACATTATTTTGCGGGACCTACAAAATACACGGTTTTAATTTTTCAAAAAAACGCACAATTGGGACCCACACGGAGCTGTCCGGACAACCCCTGTCCAGTTGGTCCGGACAATCCCTGTCCGGATCAACCGGACAGAACTTTCACTCTTAGACATTAGCCTTGTTAATACCTAGTGTTTGGGCGGTCCCTTGCTTTCAATGACGGGTCACTAATCATGCACTTCCTTTAATCCACACAAAGACTAGGGGATGATTTTGACACCCCAAATTAATAATCGCTCTCCGAATAGGAAGTGTCAAAATCAATCTCTATATAAAATTATTTTTGGCACTCTCCTGAAGAGTGTGGTTATCAATTTGGGGAGTGCCAAAATCAATTTTCAGAGACTAACGGTGGTCCTTTTATTTTTCATGCTTGCTTCTTGAAAATTAAGAAAATCATTAGGCTTCTCAAATTTTGTTTGTAAAAGTGGAGTAATAAGCAACTAGCAGCGATCGACAAAACAAGCTTCTTCGCTTAATTGTGGACTTCTTCTAAAGTTTTACACAAACTTTGATGCGGGGTACTCTTTTGGTGTTAGGGGCACATTAGGTGTGGCACATCTCAGCCACATCTCTCTCACATAAAGGTGGGGTCTGTTCTAGTGAATCCCACCTATATGTGAGAGGGGTGTGACTGAGGTGTGCCACACTGGTGTGCCTCTGGCATTTTTGTTTTAGACCAATCGCTATTCCAAGTATAGTTGTAACTAGTCCAGTTGATTAGGGTGCATTTAGTAACCTTTTTAGTTTTTAGTTTTTCAAAAACTAGAAGTAGAAACAGGTTTATATTTTCATAAAAATAAAACTTAAAAACATGTTTGGTAATATTTATATTTCTCAAAAAATAAAATTAAAAACTGAGGAACAAGTGATGGAAGTCAGGCCCTGTTCCAGAAACCTCCTTAAAATATAAGCAGTTTATTTCACATTTTCAAACTTAAAAATAATGTAAATGAAAAATAATTTTTCAATTTTTTTTGCATCGTATAAAAGATTTCGATGAGATCTATCAAATAAGATTCATATTATATATTTTTAGATTTTAATAAATCCATAATTTTTGAGCTTAAAACTATGTTTTTAAAAAATAAGAAATTTTTTTGCGTGCCGAAACAGGGCATCAGATGCATGACAAATCAAGAATGAAGGTAACACAAACAAGCCGTGGGGTGTTCCCCGCAACGGATTTTAGGGAAAAAGCCTCCTTATATATCCAGTAGAATTTTCATAGGCCCGCCACTTCTAAGTTATTCTCTAATTCCTTGAGGCCTCGTTTGGGATTATTTAGTACCCTGGGAGAAAATTTATACCGAAATTGATAATCTAGACAGTCATTTCGGAAAATAAATGTGAAGTTACTTGGAATTAGGTACAGTTATTTCTATCCCGATTAATCCACGAATCAAACGAGGCTTTAACAGTAAAAATACTTTGACATTTAATGTCTTTTCCTTCAAAATTCCTGCATTCCCCACTACTCTAGAGTCAAAACCTCGTGTTAGGAGCGGAGCTATGTTGGGGCCCGGGGATAGGGCCCCGACTCTCCGAGCGGTCGAGTTTTAAAATTTTAATTTTTTATAGATCCAATTTTGAATATTATTCATAATTATTCGTGTAGATACTTACAATCTTAATAATTTTGGTTTGGTTTGATTCGATAAACAACCAATTATTTTATATTCTCATTTTTTAATTTCTTTCATAAATAAAAAATAAATACGTGACATTTGGAGTAGTTTGAAAAAAAAATAAAAATAATTGGCATTCTTTAACTATATTAGGCTATAATCAATTCAATATATAAATGTATTTTATTGAAAAGCAAAAACTTACGATATAATACTTATATATTTCGATAAAAAATATATATTTATTAAGTCGGTTGGAGATCAAAATCCTGCCGCTCGCCAGTGCGTCGTGCTTCTGGAGCCAGTGGAGTACCCATGAGTCTCGACTGGTGAGATCCAATTGACTCCCCTCCCCAGCTTTTAAACCCTCTTCCAAAGTCGAAACCCTTTCCCCCCTCCCTCCCTCCCTCCTCTCTCTCTCTCTCTCTCTCTCTCTCTCACACACACACACACACACACACACACACACACGCAGCGGAGCTCCTTTCAGATTGCGAGCAAATCACCAATCAGAAGTAAAACTCCTTCAATGAGCTCCAACCTCCACTTCTCACCGGGCTCACGACACCGTCTCCCCACCTCCAACTCTCTCTCTCAATCTCGTCAACAAACGGACACCAGATTCCAAGCAGCCGCCGCCGTGCCTTCCTACTCCACCCCCAACGCCGCCGCAGCAGCGCCTTCTAGGCTACCAAACTACAACGCCACTCGCGTTCAGGTCCCTACGCGTACTTATATGCTCTTCAATTATCTTATACTCGCTGTTACTTCGTGATTTCAATTTCATAAACCCTACATGTTCCCTCGTTCGTATTGGTTTCACCAAGACTGGAAATTTAGCTAGGGCTTTGAATTTTATTTGATGCTTTGGAGGGAAAATGTCAGGTTTGTTCTGGAATTTGAATTCGCTTTCTTTTCATGTTTAGGGTTTCAGTAAAATTCTGTACCCAATGGCTGTTAATGGGATGGATGGGACTTGTGGTTAGCTGTAGACGTTCAACACCATGTGGGGCCTCCGGTTTATATCACAGAGACGGCTTTTTGCAGCTGAAGTACCACAATTTGAGATTTTTCCTAGTTTCAGAAGTTGAGCCAGCCAATCTGTTAGGCCATTGGCTCGGCTTCTCTTCTCGTCTTTTGCGATAAAAGTACCTGGAAAAGCTGATTCTTTTTTTACTCTGGACTGTTCACTAATGAATTGTTTTTGAAACTAAAGCTAGATTGGACACCCACAGTTTTTTTTTAGGGATTGCAGTTAGAAACTAGGAATAATGAATGTGTAAAAGATGAATTTTGGAGGAGTGGCGGTGCTATCAGTATTGCAAATTCTTTCACATAGGTACATGGTATGTGAAGAGGGCTAGCAGAGGTCTTGTTACATGCATTCCCGTGGATCATTGTGAACTTAGAAACTTAGGATTCATGTTACTCCTAGGTATATTACTTGGAGGAGGTTCCTACGTATTGCCCAAACTCACCGACTCAATTAGGAGCCTGATCTTTATTTTTTGAATAGACTTTTCCACTCTTTGTTAAGATCTATGGTTTTTTGTCCACTCAATATAGACAACGTAAGAAAAAGAAGAACCGTATTCCACAAGATTGTCTTCTTTCTCCCTATCTCAGTTCTCTCCTTCCACGGAGAAACTCTGCTAGAGAAGTAGAGAACTTTGGAAAACCATGACACCAGCATGAAGCAATGCTGGAAAGCTACATGTCCCTCTGGACCCTCTCTACTCTGCAGTGAAGTGATATAGAGGCAGTACATCTGTACTTGGGGTTGTATTTTTGGTATGCACCATTTCACAACAAATGGCATTGCAGCAAGCTTTTGAGCTTTCCCTTCTATGGGATTTTTGTTGGGCTTTTGCCCATGTGTTAATGCAATTTTTTTATTAAAGAAAAGGAAAATTGTTGGTTTGTTATGCATTAAATGGCTGTAGTAAATTTGTTCATTGAGTTGGTGGTTGTTGCCGGCTATGCATGTTCCTAGACCCAAAGAACAATTGTGATGCTTGACTTCAAGAATCTTCTAGCCAGTTCAAGAGTTTTTCTTGCTTGAAGAGTAGGACTGCTATTAAAAGTGCGTACATGTGTGCTAGAGCATGGTGAGTGGAAAAAGACGGATTACAAAACATATTGTTGGTGCTTTGGGGTGGAGAGAAAATAGTGGGAATATTGGGTGAGTGTGAGAGAGATAAAAATACAAGTGAGTTGGGGCTTGGGTTGGGTATTCTTTATCTCATTGTAACTCATTCAATATAGTGGAAATTGTTCTCTCTCCTATGGAGTAGGCATCTGAGATTTGAGGCCGAACCATGTAATATTGTGTCTTTTTTGTGAGTGTTTATTTCCTTCATGCTTCCGTTGCGGGTGGGTTCGAGCTAATCCCGACAATTTTTTCATTTACAAAGAAAAGAAAACTTTTTTTGTCGTGCAGGTAGTGAGATTCATGGATAATGGTTTCCATCTTTTAGGCATTGTTTAGGTTAGTTGCACAAGTCTAGACTTTCCTGTCTTGTATTATGATTTAGTTTTTATTCATCCATTGATATAAGGTGGTCAGGAAGCATCTGTTGCCTAGAGCCCTAGAGGATGACAGACTAAATAGAACTTTGTTCCTTGGAACTATAACGCAGATGTTGAATACTTATTGGCATAATGCATCTCTTAAGTTTAGGAGTTTGGGGTAAATGGTTATCGAAGTTTTGCATCCACTGCACTCTTGGGTTCTTTTCTTTGATCAGATCAGAGTGTAGTTGGAGACCACCTTCTATAGGTGAAATTGCATTTGATTATCTAACACCGTTATAGTTCGCAGTCCTGTGAGTTATAACCTTTGACTGTCAGTTTCTTCAGCACTTGTTGTACTAGTAATCATTTTCTGCTTCTTTTTTCAACTTCAGGAAGCATTGGAACACTTGGCATGTATTGATTTGATTGAATTGTGCAATGAAGCAAAAGTTGAGCGTTGTCGGGCTACTAGAGACTTGAGTAGCTGTGGACGCTATGTAGAAAGTGTATTGAATTCATGTGGACATGCCTCCTTATGTACAGAGTGTTGTCAGCGGTGTGATATTTGCCCAATTTGTAGAATTCCAATACCGAAGAATGGCAATAGACTTCGGCTTCGCCTTTACTATGAGTGCATAGAGGCTGGTCTTATCTCTAAGAAATGTGATGACAGATTTCAAGAAAAAGAAGATCGGGAGAAGCAAATTTCTGCTGATATTGAACGGCTTTATTCTTTGTTTGATGTTGCCATGGAGAACAACTTGGTTTCTCTGATTAGCCACTGTATCCATACACCGTCCCTTATTCTTCTGAATTGAGTAGTTGTGGGGCGACTGCTTAAATGCTCTGATAATTAAAATATTTCAAGAATTTCCTGTCAAGGAAAATTGGTGAAAAAAAATAAACCTTTTGCCATAGTGGTTTTTTCCCTTTGTCAAAAACAAACCTTTTGCCATTGTGGTTTTTCCCCTTTGTCAAAAATAAACCTTTTGCATATCTTTTGTTTTATTGTTGCTACATTTCCTTTATATTGGGATTTGGTATTTCAGTTTTCTTCAACAGAAGGACCAATAGATGTTACGGATGTTTGTATGGATGAAAGTGCTGTGTCTAGCGATCCTGTCATTGCTTTCTTGTTGGATGAAGTGGTTGTCAAGGATTGGTGCAGGCGGACCTTCAAAAACATTCTTACAGAACTTCAAGACTTGTGTATCCTTATGCCTATATCTCAAGCCTATTGCCTTTGTTCATTTATAAAGAATTTTTTCTCATTTGCCTGTTTTATTCTTTCCATAATTTGGTTTGTAATCCTTCACTCTTTTAAAAGATAATAATAATCACACAGTACAACAGATGAAAACAAAGTTGAGTTCACTTCTAAGGTTTTCAGTTAAGCTTGTTGGCATTTCCAATGTTCTGGAAGTTTTAGAATCATCATTTAAGGGTACTCTTTCAGCTCAGCTCCATGATCTGCACCACCTTCAAGAAAGCATATTAATGACAAAGCAGGTATGATCACTGAATGTTTTTTATTCTTCAAATTACCACTCTTTATATACGTTGATATTTAAATACTTGTATGTGTGTAACTTTTTGAGGTGGTAGTCTTCTTTGTGAAAGTTATGAAATGTCCTACGATAGCAGTCCCCTTTCCATGAAAATGTAGCGCATGATAAATATGATTTTTCACCTCATGCAGTTATTTCATTCTTAAGTACTTTGAGTTTCCTTGAGTTTTGAGTCTTTTGACAGACAAGGTTGTTATATTCATTTTGCGAGAATGCACATTTGGTTGCATGTACCTATCGCTGTGTGTTTTAATTTGTTGACCTTTATTGGCTTGCAATGATTTTACCAATATCTTCTTTCTCTGGGTAGTTTCGTTGTTGGTTCTGAGGTTACTGAAAAATTTCAGGTTTAAAGTTAAGTTGAACAAAATTGCTTCGATTCTGTTTAAATTGTTGGTAATCCTTTCTCCCATACATTTTGTGTTCCAGCATATGGATATAATGATATGGCTCATAAGGCATAACTTTCTCGAGAATGTTGGGTCTCGTTATACAAATTTCGCAGCATGGCGTTCTTTTGTTCATGAAAGGAAATCAGCTGCAAGTACACGTGCTTGGCCTGAGTCGGTAAACCTCTCTGCGGGCTCCACGAAGACCAATGGTTCTACACTCTTTATAGAAGATGCACTGTCCAATATTGAGACAGAACAGGAGCATGCGGATGAAATGGGAGGGGAACTTGAAATTGCATCTTTGCAGAAGGATGGAAGCTCACTGTTTTTCAGGTCTAAGATAAAGGGGATGGCAGGATGCTATCCATTTGAAAGTCTGCGAGCTGCTGCTGACGTGCTTTTTTTGCATGGGACTTCTGATTTGGTGGTAGCAAAGCAAGCAATAGTATCCTTTTTTATATATTGTATTGGCGCTTCTGCTGATGTCAGATATTTGCAGTTAGTTGAGTATTTTGTTCTGTTTCCTTAATTTTATCTCAGTTTCTGTATTACCTGTTTGACCGGCACTGGACCAGGCCGGAAAAGGAGTGGAGATACATTATAGATGACTTTGCTGCATCATTTAATCTAACCAGGCATTCCTTGGTGGAGTCTTTTAGTTTTTATCTACTAGATGATCACACTGATGATGCTCTTCAGGTATTATGATATTTTACGGTAGCTTTAATATAAGTATACGAAAATTTTGCTGTCTCTTGAACCATGTGTATGATATTAAACCTAGCAATCTTGGTATGTTTTTCTCCATCCATGTGGACTTGTAGAGTGATATGGTTGGAGTGTAGTTGCAGTAGTTGAGCTTGTTGATTTCTTTTGATAGTCTATATGTGATAATGGGTTAGTATCCAGAGTCTCAGACATGTGTTCTGTATGTAATATTCAGTGTAAGCTGGCCCGTGCCCGGACTAGTTGAAGTGTGTGTATGCTGGCCCGGACGCCTGAGTTATCAAGATAAAAAAAACCCTATGTATTCTTTTGTGTGGTCTCATAATGTCCCTGTTAACTTGGATGTGTCCGCCAATACATTATTGCACATGCTTATAGTTCTTCACATGTTTTGTCATATAGGAAGCTTGTCGCCTTCTTCCAGAAATTTCGGGTCCAACAACTCATCCCAAGGTTGCCCAAGTTCTGTTAGAAAGGCAAAATCCTGATGCTGCTCTTATGGTTCTAAGGTGGTGTGGCCGTGATGGAGGAGCACAGTTGGTTTCACTGGCCGAGGCTGTCACTGCAGTTAGAGTGAGAGTGGAATGTGGACTTCTGACCGAAGCATTTATGTACCAGAGAACGCTTTGCATGAAAGTTAAGGAAAAGATGTTGAAGCCTGTTTCATCTCAACAATCATCAAACGTCTTAATAGACGAGTCCAGGACTTGGGCGGAGTGGGTGGAGGCACTGGTGACTGAAATCTGTTTTCTCTGCATCCGGAGAAACTTGGTAGAGCGAATGATAGAATTGCCTTGGAATTCATTAGAAGAGAAGTATCTCCACAAGAGCCTCTTAGATTTTGCTGTGGATGACCCATCAACAACAATTGGAAGTCTTCTTGTGGTTTTCTATCTTCAGGTAACTTGTCCATTTGCCCAGTGTAGAAAAAGCTGATACGATGACCGCTTTATTAGTTTTTTTAATTCTTGAAGAACTTGTATTCTTTATGATTCATGACGTCTGGGAGTACATTGAAGCCATTATCTCCTTATGAGTCTCATGGTGAATTGAGACAAGTGAAAGTAACTGCTAATTTGGTTTTACTTGGAATCTTTTATTTTTGCATTCCATTTTTTTGTGACCTATTGTCATCTTCAAGTGGTCATGTTTTTTTTTTGCTCAGCCTTCAAGTGGTCAGTTGGTGATGTTGCGGCCATAATTTGATTCAGTTGTACAGTTTTGTTTGGGACGAAGTGTGTATTTTATGTAGATGGCTTATTGAATATTTCTTCCTTCCAAATAATAGATTCTTAGCCAGCTTGCAGTTATGTGTCAGTTGAAGTTGACTCCATCTATGACCCTGGTTCTTGTAGTTCCTTTGCCTCGGTCATTGTTTGGAGTTGGCCTCATCGATGACATCCCTTTTTTCTCGTTGATTGGAACATTTTCTTAGTTGCCTCGTCAGTCTGCAAAATTCTTACTGGGCGTGCGGTGAATAAATAAATGTTTGAGTGTGCCCAACTTAGGATGGAAGTTATGACGGGATACAGGTTACAAAGGACAACTGTTTTTTTCATGGAGGACAACATAGCTCTGTAAACTAGTAGTAGTGACTTGGGTTGTTAAGCCATAAGATGCATCAAGGGTATGGTCCCTGTTTAGTTATAACTACACTGAAAGACCAATTAGGGTTGTTTCTGCTGCTGCCAATTGCAGGTTGAGTGGATGGATGCTGTGTGTTGGTTCTCGGCTCCATTTGTTGACTTACCTTTAGTGAAATTAAATGCCGGTAAAACGCTATCTGAATTGGATTGACAAGTTTTGTGTCCCCGTTCTGTGGAAAAAGAGATGGAAGAGGATGAATAAGAAGTTAAAAGAATCATATCTGAGATTAGGGGCACACTGTCCTGCCTGTGGAAAATTCTGTTCATGGACTGTTAGAGTTTCCCCTTTCCACAGTAGAACCAACCAAGACTTCCTTTTTTCTTCAGATGACTACAAAAGTGTTATTTAACTGCACATGATAGGCAACAACAACGATGTCTTATGTAGGCAATGTTGGTTCACTATTGGATGTTAAAGCGTACCCACGTCCACAACAGAAACAAGCTAGGGTTGACAGAGATGACTTGGAGATGGATGTAGAACACTGAACTTTAGAGTTGAGGAAAATGAACAATTGTGCTTGTAATCAGCTTTGGAGTGAGTTCAATATGAAATGTTTGTACTGCATCCTGAAATTCTGAGGATAAATATCCGTTTAGGAAAAACATTATTTATCGATTCAGTCTGAAGACGTTGAATAAATGATGTCCTGCTATCAATTCAGGCAATTCTTCAGGTGGGAGGTCCATGTACAGGGTGTTAAACTTGTGTTGCACATTTATTTCTAGACACATGCTACGGGATATATTTAGTACGTGTCAGATTTTTTTATTTGAATAACTGTCATTTTAACAGATGTCTGTGAGTTGTGACTGGTATGCCTATCGATTTTTCATTAATTGTTCTTTTTTCCCCTTCCATTTTAGCGCTATCGATATGTGGAGGCATGTCAAGTTGATCGTAAACTTCAGAGTGTGGGGCAGGACTTCATTGCAAATAATTCTGTCGGGCAAGAAGTCTTATTTAGAATGAAATCAGCAAGTCACTGGAGAGCGGGGTTGGTTGTAAGTATTTTAAAATTTAAATTGGTTATACATTTCTTTTGCTAAATCAGTTTTGTAAATTTTATACTACCCGTAGCCTCAAACGGCTCATGAAAAGCAGCTTACACTCGCCCTTGATAATTGGTGGAAAAAAGAACTGCTTGTTTGAAGACTGCATCAGTGATATGTATCTAACTTCCACTGTCCGTGTGGACTCTTCCTGTTCTCCATTTTAAGGTGGTTGAGTTATCCGCCTCATGCAGGACTTGGGAATCATGAGCAAGATGTGTGCTTCTGTGTGCTTTATCCATTCTCCTTCTGAGTACAGCCTTTGCATCTCAACATGTGAAACGTATTGGTAGGAATTGGACCATTTAAGGCAATCATCAACTAGGCATCCCTTATTTGCATGTAGCAAATTTTCAGATACCCTTTGTTGGGTCTCTCTTAATCAAAGTGTAGTCTGGTGATGGAGAGTATTGTTTACGGAACATATTTTTGTGACTCTTTTTCGAGGGTTGATGCAATAGAGTATTGTATATCTGTTTTGCGTTTTTACTTCTTATGCATCTTGTCTATTTTCCTATTTTTTGTTTGTTTGTTTGTTTACTTATTTTGGTGGTTGGGGGCCTATTCTATGAAGTCCAATTAACTCCTTCAGTAGAGTCTCTAGTAGAGGGTTTAGATGCACACTTTTTTTTTGGATAGGTTGATCCCTGTGACGCCAACCCCTCATTATCGCGTAGAGGTGAATAGTACTTGCCATGGCTCATTGCTGCTCCCGTAAGTCCTTTGGCAGTACACCAACAGAGTCATTGGTTTCTAATCTTTTTTTGAATGGAGTCATTGGTTTATACATAACTGACACAAAAGCGGACTTACATGGTGGAGAATGTCTGCTTTTTTGGTTTATTTTCATTTTATTACGACTGTTTCCAAAAGTGGTATTACCATTTATTATGACTATTTCCATTTTAAAGAAGAGAGTGAAAAAGTGGGGTGCTTATGCTAATGTGCTTTTAACAGGAGAAGGGATTAGAGTTGCTACCAGAAGTCCAACGACAAGAAGCAAAGACCGGAAAATTGCTTGATAATGTTGTTTTTCCTGCCAATGAAGTTGAAATTCCTGCAATACCTGATCTTGCCAAACTACAACCACCAATTTCGACGAGTTTATTGGTTCCCACATCCGTTGATTCTTCCCTTTTTTCACGAAAGAACGAGACAATCACTTCTTCCAAACCTTCAGTACTTGAAACTCCATCAAAACCTGGTGAATTTGCTAGCAATTCCCATCTTGACCTTGGGAATCATGGCTCTCCCTCAATTCCGCATGGGAGTTTCTTTAGGGATTCGGAAAGAGTTCCCAAGCCTCAAAGTGGTGTCAACAAGAAGTTCAAGTTTGACGATATCAGGACTCCTGGTATTCGTCGTGTTAGTCCAATGAGGGCAACCCCACTTAAAGAGTTCAAAAGAAGTGTGCCTCAGAATCGCAGCTTTGAAGATCATCAATTGGATGAGGAGGTTTCTCCACAGAAGGAAGAAAACGGGTTCGTTCCCAGATTTCAAAGTACCAGACCATATTCCCTTGGGGTTGGAGCTGATCCAGTAACCTCATCAAGCCGCAGCAGTCTCTTACTAAAAGAGCCCAGTAGAGATAATTATCTAAATTCAGCAGGTAAAAGGGTCCCATCAAATGGACCCCACACCCCTTGGAAGATTGTCCCGTCGGATGATCCAATGGACATCTCTTTGAGGTAAACTTTCTTTCCCTTTCTTCCTAACAGAAAGGCTGTGTCTGTAATTTGTCTTTCTTGGGGGATATATTGGGAACAAAGAAAAAGGAAGAGGATAATATGGGAAGAAAAAGTGTTGTTTGAATGCCATCTTTAATTTCATATCTCTCAACAAATTTCTCTACAAATTCAAGATCAAAAACAGCATAACAGTTACTCTATTCGTCATTGTTTGGTTTAGGGAATGTATACGAGTCAATATTGTTCTGTTACACACTTAGTTATCATTTTGTATGTTGTATACTTTTATTGTTTTCAGCAACGGAGAGAAGGCTTTCATTGAGGAACGGAATGCAAATGGTGGACCAAGATGGAGGTCAGATGACACCAGTGAAGATGAACTAGAGACTCCGGATAGACTCACTGGACCTGCTTCTTATTCAAAACCTATGAGGGGAGTAAGAAGAAGCAGGTTAGCCCGAAGATGATGGAACTTATAGGAGTGGATGAGTGAGACTTGTATCCTGTGCCAGGATGATCAGATTGTCACCCGGATATGCTGCGCGACCTCTGCCGGTTTATTGTGGCCCTAATTAAAGACTTCGCTTCTTTGATATGTCCTGTCAGAAGATTAGATGTGAGAGACTTAATGTCTGGAAACAGTGGAAGTTTCCAACTTGTAGGATAGAAAATTGTGTTGGATGCTTTCAATTATGCCCAATTATGTGCACGTGGTTTGCTGAAGGGGCTGGTTCCGGGCAAAGTTGATCGCAGGTTTAATTGACCGTTTCCATGTTGTTTTTAACCCTTGTTAAATTTGTGGTGTCCGGGAAAACTATCCATGTAGAGTTCCCCAAAATTTTGGTGTATTATTTGCAGAAAAAAATTCATTAGCTGTTGCCATTTGAAGTTTTCTTATTCTTCTCCCACCCTTTCTTGAGATAATGGTACTTCAGCTCCTGATCTTCATGGCTTTTTGGTAGAAGGGCACCTGTTTTATTGATGGGAAGCATGCGGTGATCTGCAACGCCTAGGCTAGGGCACACAACGCAGAAAACAAAAGAAGGGAATGGGGTGATTTTAGCTTTGGCTGCTTATTCACAAACTGGGCAAGCCTTGGAAAGCTCACAATAGACTGCCACTAAGAAAATCGGAGAAATATTGTGCTCCAGAAGCGATGCTTCTTATTTGACGTTAGTGTTCGAGCCCCTCTTCCAAATTGTGTGGACCTCCCATACAAGCCCAAATATTTTTGCATTGAACTCTTCAACAAAACTGTAGCAAAGTGTCGGCGCAATGGCTGGTGCTACAGTTATATCCGAAATTCTCTCATTACTTGTCAAGCTATTGGATCTCTTCTTTTTTGGGTCTTGTCAAGCTATTGTTGTTATAGGCTTTTTGAATTGCTTTTGCTTTTTAAATAATCCCTCGACAATTTTCCTATACAGTTGACTCCCCTGCTTGCATTCTTACTCTGCCATGCCATCACCCATTCCATCAAATACCACGTTTACTTGTTTGTATTACTGTAGTCAATGGTCTAGTATTACAACATCTCCCAACCTCTATCAAATATTTTACGAAAGTCAATAATTCGGTGCAATCGAAAGACGGAAAAGCACCTCCAATCGTTAGTCGAATTCATGGGGAAATATAGCTTTGTAAGATCATTGGTTGAATTATTACAGAATTTTGACTCGAGCCAAATTTATGTGTCTTTTCCTGATCGCTCCACATTTATGGTCTTGATTATTTTTCGGGGTCACTTTAAAGATTAAAATCGTTCCTTTTTTAGATCTCATCGAGTATAGTAATCACGTTAAAATCCATATTGATTGGATACCAATGGAAACATGATATCTCCTTATTTTGTTAAAATTGGATTCAATCCAGTGTGACGAAGAATTATACTTCAAGATAAATCTGTTTCGTAAATCATATTTGTCGGTAACCGATCAATAAGGTTCTTGGTAATGTTCATGGTCTTGTGGGGATTGACAATATGAACGTCCGATCATTGAAGTGAGCCCGATAAGAGTTCACAAATGAGCAAATTGGACCGTCAAGTACCTAAAGACATTGCTTCCATTTTTCAAAACTCTGCCTTTTAAGCCATTGAAGCAATTTGTCGACCAACAAACACAAGTGGAAGCCCTAGATACAGAAGGAGATGTGTTTGAAACCGTTTGATTCATGTAGGTATCACATAGTAAATGTGGGGTCCACACGTCGGATGATTTCAAACACATCTGTTTATGAATATGATCACTTCTATGTGTTCGTAGGAATCGTAGCATTTTGTTCGCCGAATATTAGACCTGGGTAACAGGTCGTGTTTGGTCCTGTTCGTGTTGCGTCAGTTGGGTTCGTGTCACAAATCACCCAATCTGAACGCAACCCATTTAGAATTCGTGTTTCTTGAGTCGTGTCATTTTCGTGTTTCGTGTCGGAAATGCTCAACCCTAACCCGTTAACTTCGTGTCCAGTTCGTGTCGTGTTATCATGTCCGTTGCCCAACTCTATATAGAATTACAGATATACCATATATTATATATATATATATGTTCGTGTTAATGGGTGACATAGATTAGTAACCGTGTTGGTCGTGTCAATTTCGTGTCACGGGTGTTCAACCCAAACCCGACCCATTTAGAATTCGTGTTCTCGAGTTGTGTCATTTTTGCGTTTCGTGTAAAAAATGTTCAACTCTAACCCGCTAACTTTGTGTTCGATTCGTCTTGTGTTATCGTGTTTCATGTCCGTTGTCCAGCTCTACCGAATATGGATGCTTGTGCACTATAACAAGTTCAGAAAGATATTGCTTAAAGTGTTTGTGTTGAGTCCATTACTGAATTCAGATAATAACCGTTGTTATATCTTGTATCTGTTGATTCTAGGAAGGAAAAAAAATATGTATTAGGTCACATATATCATTCATTTCTTTATGGTAGGTTGGTAGATTGTCCTTGACAAAACCTTGGTAAGTGATCCGAGATTAGGATCGTTGTCGAATAACCTCGTCTCTAAGACTATGTATTTACCATTTTTTAAAGGGAATTGATGTTGACACTTCACGTTTCGATAATCACACTTCAAATTAAAACTTTTAGTTTGTTTTGAAATTGTACTTTGTGTATTTTGAATACTAAAAAATAACAACTATTGAAGTGTGGTGATCAAAATAGAGAGTGCCAAAATTATTCTTCTATGGGAAAAGCCTATTCATTTTTTTTTTTTTTGGGTTAGAATCTTTCTTCTCTGTTAAAAAAGAAAGACGGACAACATTTGAAAATTCAACTAAAAGAAGAAGAGGATAAATTAAATCATGGTCTTAAGTCGAACCTCTGCTCTCTCTCTCTTTTTTTTTTTTTGGAAGAACATGCCCATAGTGGAAGGGCAAGATATTCATTAATATGAAGTATTACAACTCACATTGTGCATCTAATACAACTGATAAAAAGACTTATCGCACACGAGTGAGAAAAATAACACATACAAATCAAATGAAAGTTAAACAAGTGATAAATTGATCAAATAGTTGGATGTCGGAGCAACACATGCAACTGGTTGATATGCAGCTATCATGGTAGTTCAACAATTGATGAGGCTTTCCACATAGACCGATCAATATCAACCAAGTGACTTTGGCAATTCAGGTAGAGAGCACCGCGTGCATGAAAAAAACACCTCATGCAACTAGATGGTTGAGAAACCAACTACAACACAGAAATCGGTGGAGAAAATGCAGAATACTACCTCCGTCCCTAAATGTTTGGCCGTTTCGCAAAACGAGAACTCAAAAATAATGCATTTCTTTCAAAAAAAAATTCAAACTTTTTTCATAAATTAAAAGAACTCATCGATATCTAGTGAATTTTTGAAAAAAAATTTAATTTTTCTTGCAAAAATTGCATTATTTTTACGTTCTCGTTTTGTGAAACGGACAAATATTATGGGACGGAGGGAGTAACAAACACAACTGTGGTTATTGAACATAAATTACTAAAAAGCTCTGAACCGATTAAACTCCTAAGAACAGAATACACAGTACTTATTTGCAAAATACAAAAGACAAAAACTATGCTATCGCCAGAAGATATAAGTGCACTCACGACAAGCGAACTAGTGAAGGCCAACAAAAGTCCCAAGGAACGGAGCAGTGTGTGAAAGTGTGTGCGGCAACTAACTAAAAAAACGAAATGCATCTAAACAAGGACCACATCGGTAGGAAACGCAAATAGCAGTGAAGCATAGAACCTAAGTCAACGACAACGAGCAAAGGGGCCTCCGAGCACCTCAGCCAGTACCTGCAACAAGTTAGCAAAACACAATCCTAAAACATAAAACAGACCATTTTCAACCCGAGAAGAGGATAAACAATCGGATCGGATGGGAAAGGGGAGCCGAACCGGTCCTCAACATCACAAGCCAAGGACGAAGGACAGGGGGAAGCTTCTCTGGTCCCCTCCGCTTTAACCCTTTAATGGATCAGAACTCTTCTTTGGGTTAGTTGTCGACAGCCTAGGTCCATTCGGGCCTTTTTTGCTCGGTCCGAAAAAATCATACAATCCAACGGTCGAAAAATCTCCCGGCATAGAGGCATAGAGATTTTCGGAATAACGGAGATCAAACCCCTTCCCATCTCCGCGTCCAGGTACAACAAGAAAAACAATATATATGTACTGTGTGTGTGTGTGTGTTATGATATGAAATGAAACTAAATATATGCATTTAAGTGTTGACAATACATACAAAAGACAAATAAAAATAAAGAAAAAATTAATTTAAAAAGATCACGATCGCGTTACTTGACCAAAACCCAAAATAAAGAACAATGATATTTTATTAATATGTTTTGCAAACAGACAAACATGAGAAGTTGACATGGCAATGATGGTTGCTGTTATTTTTCCTTTCATTTGTAGTATATATAACATATTATTGTGAGCATCCGAGTCTTCTTAATTTCATCTCTCTTCCCATGTATACTTTTGCTATTAATTGCTACTCGATCCACTAAAATCAAATGGCCGATAACACTACAATTAGTACTAGAACAACAATAAGGCCTTATCTCAATCCCACAGTTATCAACATCACATACAACTTCTCACAACAACACCAACACCAACACCATCATCACCACCAACACCAACACCACCACCACCTACGACAAATTCTACCGTCCACTTCCTCCTGTCACGTTGTTCTCGCCTTCATTATTCCGGTGCTCATCAACCTCATCCAACTCAAGTACCAGGGGAACCAAACATCCCCTTTCGCAACTCACCCGAAATCCATGGGATTCGCCGTCGTTAGCTTGCTCTTGTATTGCTTCGCACATGATGCCGAAGCCAGAGCGATTTCTTCAGTACCGTCGCGACCACGGCCGGCTTACTCGTGGATTCCTGCCCGTGCGATGGCGGTGTTTTGTTCCCTCTCCATGGCATCTCTGGCGTCCATTCTGTTCCCGGACTCCCTATGCCCAATGCTGTGCCTGCTTTGGTTGGCAGGCGATTTGTTGCTGTGGCTGCGGAAGTTGCTCCTTGGGAATCCAAGGAGCAGACGAACTATACTTCCCCTTTGGCTTGCGGAAATGGACAACGTGGGGTCTAGCTAGTGTCCTAGCTAAACGAAAAAGCTACTTCCACCAACCAAACCCCTGCCGATAGGCATGCGGGTCCCATTCCGGGTTCATGATCCGAGCAGTTCAATTAATAATTAAAAAAACTCAGTAGGCTCATAAAAAATTAGCTCAATTTGATGTGTATGTGTTCGATTTAATCTTCTATTTTTTCATTCAGATTTCAGGTGAAATCTGAATGAAAAAATAGAAGATTGGATTGAGTATTTGCATATATTGGATTAGGCTGATTTTTCACGAGTTCACTCATTTTTTTTAAAAATTTATTAAACAGCTCAGATCATCTGTATGGAACTCGGAGTGGGCTCCGCATGCCCGTCGGTACCCCATCGATAGGGTTTGGTCGGTGCAAGTAGCACGGCTCCTAGCAAAAAGTCTAGAACCATAAACAACATGCGCACAAACACACTCACGATGCAGTGGCCTCACACTGGAAGTGTACATCTTGTGGACTCCACATGCCTTGTGAGTGTGTGTGGTATTTGTGTGTTTGTTTGTGGGTGTGTAGACTTGTTGAGTATCCTAAAATAATACAACCACATCTATTTATACACCGGCTCCACATACTTGTGTGTAGGTGTGTATTTGAGCGGGTAAAGTGGATGTAGTTGTAGGATTGTTATTGAGTTATTTGGTCCTGATTTTACTTATCTGTCCAAGAAAAAAAAAAAAAAAAACCCCCTTATCTGTGCGGAGACTACAGAATCTCACCACAGAAATCAATTTTTTAAAAGTTTTCTCGGTCTCAATTCTAGTGCAGTACTACCGTAGAACCGCTGATGTGGAGAATGTCGGCTTTAATTAAGGAATAATTTTCCCCACGCATGGGCTGAACTTGTTTTGTATTTCAGCAATTTTCCGCACAAGTGATAATAAATTGTTTGTACGGATCATACCTTTTTTGATCAACTAGAAAATGCAAATATTATATAAGAAAATAGTACAATAAAAATAGATACTACCGGTCCGCAAATACAAGAAACAATAAACGAAAGCAACAAAACAAAAAAATAAAAAGAAAACAAAAAGCCGCATGGAACCAAACGCCGGAGCCGGACCCATCAATCACGCTCGTGAAGGTGGGTGGGGAGACCAAGGGGAGAGGCAAGGTATGAGAAGAGTAACTCTCGGGATAACCTGCCGCACCAACTTGAGCTTGTGCCGCCGCAGACCGAAGGACTGCAGACTGAAGAACTGAACCCGCCGCAGACGCCGCCTCCGCCGCCACCGAACCGCTCATGGCCTAGATCCAGTTCTATAGATCTGGCACTTGAGTCCAAAAATGATGGGGAAAGAGAAATCTACTCTCCCAAAGGAAAGAGTCTCAACCATCTCATATCCATAAAAGGTGGGAGCGTAGGGGGAGGAGAGAAGAATATGGGAGGAAAGAGATGGGGGAAGCCGACTAGGGGGAGGGGAAATAGGAAATGGGAGCGGCTGAGGAGAAGAAAAGAAAAAGGAGAGCTCTCTCTAGAGAGAGAAGCTCCGCCTCCTTCCTACGCTTCCACCCTTACCATATGAGCATACCTTTTAGGACCACAGATACATGCACAAACAAACACACCAATACTCTCGCATATGCACTTAGAGTGAGTGGGTTTGTGTATTTCTTTGTGCACTTAAAGTGAGTGGCTCCAATTTTTTCAACATTAGTTCATATTTTTAGCTATAGATTTTTCTGATTTGTCTTGTCAAGATGAACGAGTAACCCCAAAAATTACGATGAAAAATTAAATAAAAAGTTATGAAAAATAAGAAAGGGAAAAATTCAAAATACCCCCCAACCTTTACACCAAAATTCAATTAGACTTCCAACCTTTTAAAAACTTCAATTTTACTCCAAACGTTACAGTCCGTTAATCAAAATGCCCCATTCTGTCCGAATTACTAACAGATTTCCTTAAAGGCTCCGTTAAATAGTGTCCCGATGAAATTTCAATGATCCAAACCGCTCAATGCATGTGTTTAAAACGCGATTTTAAGGGTACTCGGGGAAATCAACAAAAATATGACCGAAAGAGCTTCATCTGAATAGTTTTTTATTGAAAAAGGCTTCATGTGTTTCAATAAAAAACTGTTCAGATGAAGCTCTTTCCGGTCATTTTTTTTGCTGATTTCTCACGGGGTACCATTAAAATCACATTGAGCGACTCGGATTATCGAAATTCGATCGGAAAAGGGGAGGTGCAGACAGAAGCAAAATCCGGACGTCCGGACTAGAACAAAATCCGGATTGATCCGCACCTTCCCTTTCCCAATTGAATTTCGATGATCTGAACCGCTCAATATGATTCAAACGTGATTTCAAAGGATACCCGCGAGAAATCAACAAAAAAAATGATCAGGAAGGGCTTCATAGTTCAATAAAAAATTGTTCAGATGAAGCCCTTTTCGGTCATTTTTTTTGTTGATTTCTCGCGGGTATCCTTAAAATCACTTTTTGAACACATTGAGTGGCTCGAATCATCGAAATTTGATCAGAACACTATTTAACGGAGCCTTTAACGGAATCCGTTAGTAATTCACACGGAAGGGGACATTTTGATTAACAAAATATAACGTTGGGAGTAAAATTGAAGTTTTTAAAAGGTTGAGAGTAATCAAATTTTGATGTAAAGGTTGGGGGGTATTTTGAATTTTTCCCAATAAGAAATATCGAAATAAGTTTTAGACTTATAAGTTTACAAGAACACAGCCGTAATGTGAGTGAGTTAATATGTATATGTTTGTATTTATAAACTATTGGGAATGACTTCGGTGTCCCCGGTCATTTTGGGGACACCGTAACTTTTGGCATAACAAAACCATTATAAGTATAACCAAATTCATTACAAGCATAACTAAAACCATTATAAGCATAACCAAAACCATAACAAGGCATAACTTGGTTGGTTATGCCTTGGTTGATTTTTGGTTATGCCTTAATTGGTTTTTGGTTATGCCTTGGTTATGCCATGTTATGGTTCTATTATACTTGTAATGATTTTTGTTATGCTTGCAAGGGTTCTGTTATGCCAAAAATTACGGTGTCCTTAAAATGACCGGGGACACCATAGCATCATCCTAAACTATTTTGCTTTCCATACAAATATTGCACAAGTCTTGTCACCCAAGATATTGGGGTAATAATTGCCTGCGTCATCATTTAGATATCGTCATCTTACAAAATTAATTAATGGAGAATTGCACGCGCTTTCGCAATCCAGGTGCATTATTAATTGTGGAGTAATTTTCAGTCTATTTTGAATTAGGGAGAGGAAAACGGGAAGCCTGAAAGGTGCTGTGAAGTGATGGGGTTATCCTGTTAACTGTTTCAACTAGGGATGGCAATCAGGGCAGATATGGAGAATTTTATATCCGATCCCCAAGACCGAACCCCTACCCATATCCGTCCCAATACCCGAACGGGGAGAGCAACAAGAAACCATAATCGAACAATTCGGGGTTCGAGTAATCCCCGAACCAAATGACAACTGTTGTGGGTGGATCTAAAATTTTTGCCCGATTTCAAGTTCTTAGAGTGGGTTCTGATTGATGAGAGAAGAAAGAATGAGTAACAAAGAGAGAGAGAGAGAGAGAGAGAGAGAGAGGAGTACGCATGTTTCGACGTCGCCCGAGCGGCCGATCTCCGGAGTCTTCAATCTATGTATTCGACTGAATATTTTACTTGATGACATTGTAGAAGGTGGGTGGGGGTGTCTCACGTCTGTATGAGAGAGTGAGAGAGAGAGAGAGAGAGAGAGAGAGAGAGAGAGAG
>BPLS01026026.1:0-11209 GCA_019656275.1 Rhododendron kiyosumense
GTTGACGACTCAGCCATATCATTTGTAATGAGTTTTATGCATCTTTTTCTGTGGAAAACTTAAAATGACGTATTGGCATCAGTGTTAAAAAGTTTCCTTGGCATGCAGATCAGTGGATAAAGATGCTACTACTTCAGAAATCTCCCGTGCTAGCCCTGAAGAGAATGCAAACAACGGTCCGACTCCGGCGGTCTCTGCAGGAAGAAGAGTACTAATGGAGCAATGGAAGCCTCTTTCTGTAATGATTCCCATGTGGACTACTTTTCTGGTATTTGGTCTAGTACTATATATCAACAGGCAACACTTTCTTCACCGAGCAAGGAAACAACATGCATGCTACGGTCTCTATTTATAGACTTATTATGATAAGGAACATAATCAAGGCTACTTTAGGCTCTTCCTTTTTCACACTCCTGTTCAAATACATACCTAAACCACAAAAAACAAAGAGCATTATAGTCGGAATCTTGACAGCAATGGTGGTATCCGTATTCTGCTGTAGCGTCGCATGGCGTGTCGAGATTCGCAGGTTGCGTGCCATCGAGGATTCCAAATTTTGCGTCAAGTTCAACCAAGATGACCATGCTGTCGTACCCATGAGTATTCTGCGTCTGGCACCACAGTTCTGCCTGCTGGGACTCATGGAGGGGATCGGCAAACGAGGCCTGGATCTCTTCTTTGAGGCTCAGGTCTCTGATGTGCCAATGGAGAAATATGGATCAGCACTAAATGAAGCCGTGATCGGGTTCGGAAGCTTCCTTAATGCTCTACTTGTGTACAGTCTCAAGAGCTGGTTCGGCGACACTTTAAACTGCAGTAGTCACCTGAACTATTACTACCAAATGTTGATGGTACTGAGTTTTGGGAACCTATGCTTCAACTGGTTTGTTTCAACTCGTTACTGGGACAAGAAGGAAACCAGAGACGATGTCGAAGGAGACCAAGAAAAGGTAATAGAAGTACTGGTGGAGTAGTTTTAGGTAGGAGGGAGAAAGAGCAGCTTGGAGGGAAGGGGACGCAAACGAATCTGTTACACGCAATTCTTATTAGTGCATTTTTATCCTGGCCTAGCTTTATTTGTTGTTTGTTGATTCTGTTGTTATATTCATTCTTTTGTACTTCAAGATCTCATTTGTATCTTCATAATGGTAGAGAACTTATTTGGGGTTGATCAATGGATACAAGGCTTTGTTTATACATATATACTGGTAGCTTTTTTGTTTTCCAGACATCTCTCCCTCATAAGGTTTTAAATAACAGTATCGGGACACATAATGATAACGGTCAAGATGTAACGATATAGGAAGCATCGAACAATACATAACGGGACTCGATTGTATTAAATTGGTCGTGAATTTTTAAAAAGTTGTTTTTGAGAGAGAGAAAAAATAGTCGTGGGAAATCATCCGTAACGGTCGAGTATCGACTGTAACGGCCGTGATTCGTTCATTCAATCGGAAACGGACTGTTCCGTCAGGGAAACCGACCGATACGCATCTGATTTTCCCCTCTCTCACTAGTCAAAAGAATCCAGTCGAAGCGAAGTTGAATATTTAAACGCTTTTATCAATATTCGATTGAGTTGATTTTGTACGAGGACCCTAAATAAACCATTTGAATAAAATGAGCGACTCGAATGATTTTTGTAAGATTTTAGATGGGTCCAAAATCCATATGCATGCGTTGTATGTAGATTTATGTATATGTATGTAGTCATATTTTGTTCGGAGTTCGAATGGGATGACGTCTTCCTGAAGTTGTTACCCCATAGGAGGTTAGGTTCCATTTTATCCGTGGTTAGTTCCAGCATACGTAAATATTCTTCATTGACAACTGAATTTTACTCCCTTCATCCCAATTTAATTGTTCTTTTTTGTTAGAATCGTGTCATTTTTTAATTGATTATATTTTATAATTTATAATATTTTATGCAATTTTGAAAATATTGTATTATAGAACTAATCGAAATCTATTAAATAAGATTCATATTCGATATGAAATTCAATACGGATTTAAAGATAAGTAATTTTTTAGCCGGTTAAAATAGAACGAGGGACAATTAAATTGGAAAGTTGGGAGTATTTGTCAACTCCCCGGAATAGAGAAAAAAAGGGTTAGACCTCAGAAAATCATAGAGAAAGAAGAGCCAAAGGATACAACCACTGTAATTGGAAAAAAAAAAAAAACTCAGGGTGTGGTCCACTTAACTTAAAGTACTTTTAAGAGATTTCATCCTTATTTTAAAAAAATTACGTTCGTTTGTTTTGCGCTAAATTTTTTGATTTCTTTCGTTGAGACTAATCAATAATCACAAAAAGTTTGGTACAAAACAAAAAAACGCAAATTTTTTTGAACAAGGACAAAACTTTCAAAAAATGCTAAAAGTTAAGCAAAACATGGTCTTATTTTTAATTAAAGATGAAGTATTATAAGAGAATGACATGTCTCGTAAAGTAAAAAACAAGTACTTCAAAAATAAGAACTTTAGCAGAACGGAGCCTCAGCCCCTCTCTATAAACTCAATTTTCTAAATCAATTTGTACTTATTTTTTAAGGAAAAAGCTTCAATACACACTTCTACTTTCAAAATACGTTGCGCTTATATTTGGAAAATGTTACCCTTCCAATCGTAAATGTTACTATCATTCTCAACGGAAAATGTAAAGTAAGGGAGAAATTCGAGAGAAAATAGAACCTTCTAAAAAAAAAAAAAAAAAACAACTTTACCTTCTCTTTTTCTCGAAACCAAACAATAAAATGTTAAGACAAATGCTATACTTGTGCATTCCTTTCTATTCATTTCTCCAAGTGCCAAACGCACCCTAATTGTTACAGTTAGTTGATAACAGTGGAATATCAAAAAAAATGCTATGCTTGTACATTTCTTTCCCAAAGTTTCAAACACACCCTAATTGTTGCAGTTAGTTGATATAATAATATTTGTCTCTTCCACTCATATGGAAAAAAAAAAAGATACAAAAAATCCGAAACAAACTCTATACTTGTACATTTAAGAAGGATATAGAAGATTGTAACATAGATTTAACATTTTTCACGAAATAAAAATATGCTACCACCCAGACTTCAAAACTTTAATATATAGTACTTCTACTTCTCACTCTAAGGGCATCTGCATTTGCCTTGTTGCCCCTCGTTATACGGTGTGTCACCTAGGCCCGAGACATGCCTCCAATCGTGCTTTCCTACCTGCCCCCAAGTCGTACGCGGCTCTTTCTGATCTCCTTAATTTTTTGACCAGCTAAAAAATGCAAATATTATACATAAAGAAACAATACAATAAAATGGGATACTACCAATCTGAAAATACAGAAACAACAAATAAATACAATTTTTTGGCATTGACCAATTCCGACTAAACAATTTTTTTGCATTGACCAATTCTGACTCATGCATCTGCCGGTAAAGCATATATTTTTTCTCCTTTTACTTCTAGTTGAGTTTTTTTTACCCACCTCTTTATTATTTGAAATGATGTGAATTCAACCATAAAAAGATGCCATGCTTGCTAAAAAATGTATTGCAAAAGTGAAATCTACGTTATTTCAACCAATAAATGAAAAAATAATATTTACCATCTTTTAAAGAGGATGAACAAAATAGCACAGGATTCCAACTCATGCACCTGCCGGGAAAGCATAAATTTTTCTTGCCCTTTTCTTTTACTCAAGATTTAACGGGCCGAAAAAATAATTTCAACTATATCATAAAGCAGCTAAAGTTTTTTTTTTTTTTTTCAACTACACCATAAAGCAGCTACAGGTTTTTTTTTTTTGATCCGCACACAAACAAGGGCTCCATATGGGCGCTGAAAAGTGAAAAGGATCCAAGTGGATTTGAACCACTATCCTCCCAACGGCCAGACGACCAATTTGGGCGCTCTTACCATTTTGAGCTTATGGATCCACCATCGAGTTTGGGAAATTAGAATTTCAGACAAACATTTCAATGGTTTATCACGACATAACATTAAATATCTTTTAAAATTATTATTATTATTCACTTAAAAAAATTATAACAAGTTGGAATGTAATGCGGTTACATAAACTTTACCTCGCCCAATATCTCCTCATTCAATAGTAAGCATAAATATAACAAAGCCTTTCAAAAAAATTTATTTACCAAAAATGAGATAAATATGATTCCACTCAGGCAACTTTTCACTCTTAGGTAACTTTGCAATATGTTCTTTCGGTCTTTCTTGCAAACTCAATTTACAAAAGATTAAAAAAATTGAGAGATTGGTATCCAAAAACTATTCAACTCGTGCACCATTTGAGCATCTCCAAATAGCCATTTTGTGAGCCAAAACCGTATTTTGAACTTCAAGACCAAACTTCCGTCCACCAATGGGCTAGGATTTTAGAGCCCAAATATTTTGGCCGTGAAAACAGCAGCATGGCCCGTTTCTTTCAAAGTTTCGAAAGTGTGCAGGTTTCCTCATACATAGCATTAAAAATGGACGATCAATTACCACTAAGGTCTGAAGGCTTCCAAATACCTTAGGACATCTTAACCCTTGAATAGCATTACCTCAATCTTTTATCAAGCACCATTGGAGGCCAAATTTACCACAGAAAGAAGTTTTCCGAGGGGCCTCTAGTAAGAGATTTACAGGCATTTTATGCACCATGCGTTACTGATCCTAACAAAAAAAATAGTACTTTCTGGTAAAACAATGGAACCACTTAATTGACTTTAATGGACTCTCTTGGTACCACAACTATGGTATTTAAATCAATTTCAAAGTCCACCATCAAGGAAACAGAAAAAATTATTCACTCAAATCTCTAATAAAACTCATTTAACTTCGATAAATCTGAGCAAATTTTTTGACTCCAATCTTTTATATAAACGTCTAATTCAAATTAATAATCTACACGACTGGAAAAACACATTTTCGGGAATAGTTTAAGATCCATTTTGGGTTGCTAAAGTGCATTATACCAATATACAAATCATACATGATAATGTTTTGGTAGTAATTTTATCATCTTGAATTACTTGAGAAAAATTGCATAGGGCAGCATTTTGTAATCTCAACTAGGGTCCCGAAAATTTAAGAGCCAGCCATGGCAACTCAAGAAGTGGAAAACTGTCCAATTACTTGATGGATGTCGGTCAACAAATAACAAACCACATAACTTCCTCTTATATGGAAGAAGAGGGAGAAAAAACTAGACAACTTCATGGCTGCAAATAGAAACACACATGGATCCTAAAAAGGAAAAATAAAAATAAAAAATAAAAAAAGTAAATGACAAAGTAATCTGGCGCTTGAACCCTCTAAGTTCAGATTTCGAGCTTCTACGGCCCAATATATACAACAAAAAGTCGATAACATGACCGAATATGCCACAACAGCCAATTTACGTTTACAGAAATTTTAGTACCTAGCAACCAGGTGACAATACATGCCCCATAATATTGTCTCTATCTCAAACTCCAATGCAACTCTAGCCAAAAACTCATAATGCTTGCAACTCTGTAAATAACACTATGCCAACTGCAACTATCCCAAAGTGACCAGCACACACTACTGCCATCATTGCATTCAGGGGTACAGTAGCTTGCTCCATCACACTAGGACAATATATTCCAGCTGTTTATACTCTCATGAATCTACTATGAAATTTCCATGTGGTGAGTTACAAAAGAAACGGCAGGGAAACTAGAGCATCCGACACTTCAACAAAGAAAAAACTTCATAACAGAACTAAAAAACAGGACGAAAGCAATGCATTTGGAGACTTTCTAGTCTAACACAGTCTAACACAACTAGCTAGACGAGGAAAGAACCAAAATCAGAAAGAATCAGATATCACCAGGAATTGAGAGGGAAATAGAATACAGCAACAATCCTTCAAGCCTTCACCATCTGCATGGATATACAGCTACCATAAAAGAATCAGGATCTCCAACAAGATGCAGGGCTGAATCAGAGTCCATGAACACAAAGCCAATGTAGCCTCCACTAAAAATCTTGAGATTCCCCACCTATAGCAGATTACAAAAGAAAACCTTGTGATTCCAATAAAAACTACCCATGAGACACTACACCCGGTAATACAATACAAACTACGCCAAACAAATCAACCTTAAGGCCTCCAGCTACATCTCAAAATAGCTTTAGCTACTAAAGGAACAATTACTTAAGTTAATTGAACCTAAAAAATTGATCACAGACAATTGGAGAACTCAAGTTCCACACGAGCAGCAAATGCAACTTCAATGTCCAGAATGTCAACAAAAACACCCCGCGGATAGATGCTCATGTATTCAATTAATTCGAGCGACAAGTCCAGATAACACAATAAAGTTGTGTTGCAAAATGAATTCAAAGCCATTGTTCAATTTACCTCTTGGAATGGATAATGATGGGCTAATTCCACATTAGCTTAGTCATTGCCAAGATTATCCTCGTGTACGTCAGAATTGCCTCGAAAAGATGTGAAGCGAACCATACAACAGCGAGATGTTGATTCCCTGTGAAGAACTGATAATGGGATAGATTAGAGGAGTAATACGTGAGACACAAGACTTGGAGAACAAGGCAAAAATACAGTGCATCTCCATCAAAACAAACGAAATTTTTATCAGGTACGCAAGCGCACCTTACATGGCTAAGGTCAGCCGACAATCATAGTACATCCTATGCCTTTGATCTAGACGCGCTTCGATCCTGGATTCCCACCTTTGATTCATTTTTTAACGCCCTTCTAACTGACCAAATCTCCAAGCACAGTATCCAATATGCCAATCGTCGCCATGTCAGCCAACAGCACACCACTCAGATAATGCACTGAATCAAAGCCACGGACCTAAACATGAGATTGGAAAGGACAATCGAGACGCCACGGCACCTTCGGCTTCACCACCCATAGAAGATTACAAGAAATACACTTCAAACCAAATTTACAACCACCAATGAGGGCCAAGACCTGCAACCAGTACAACTAGGCAAATCCCATGCCCCCAAGGCAGGTCACATCGTCTGAACAGCTGAAATACATGTGACTATATTTGCTTAAACAATTGAAGCAATTCAATCTTACAATTCATTAATCAACAACACCAAACTATTTCTGATTTGCAAAATATTTAACTTCTGCCAAATTTTGAGAACACAGGAAGAACCAGCAATTTGAAAATAAGTACTCCAGAATGATATGACTTCCAGCCAGCGTATTGAAATAAATTCTTCAGGAAATATTCAGGAAATGCATAATGGCTAAACAAATTCAAAGGCATTGTTGTTTGTACCTCTTGGAGTGGTAGTCATGGTGCTAATGCCATCCTTGTGTTTGCTTGCTCAATACATAGATTGGGCATCACATTTGCCTCAAAATGAATCAAAATGAACCATTTGAGGGGCAAAGGAAGATGCCAAACTATGAAACCATAACCAAAGGTAGAATATGGGAGAAATAAATGACAGGAACAATGAAAGAGAGACAGGACACAGAAGGGAGAGCCGGGCAAAACCCCATGCCATCTCCCTCAAACAACAAAGGAACATTCTATTAGTGATTTTTTGACCTGCCATGCAAGCGCACCTGACATGGCAAAGGTCATTTTTTTGACAATAGCATAGTGAGAGCACAGTGAGGTATAGAGTAATAGTAGTTCATGACCACCAACAGCACCAAGATTACAGCAATCCGATGAGCAATGTAGTCTCCATTCAGCAAAAGCACACCACGCAATAACACCCACTGAAGCATATAGAGACCTCCACTCAGACTGACTCCGAGTACTACATCAAAGCCCGCGAATCCACAGCTACAACTGAATAACAAGACAGACAGCTCCACGTAAACCTTGAGCTTCACCTCCTATACCAGGTTACAAGAGAGAATTTGAATCCAGTATACAAGTACCCATGAGGAAGAAAAGCCCTGCGCTCACATCCACACCAAAGCCGATGCTCCAAAGGCCCAATCCACAACTCAGAACGGTTACAAATATACAACCATATCTTATACATGATCTAGTGGACAATAACAACTGAAGCAACTAACTCTTGCACATCCGAACCAATAAAAGCACTATACAACATAGAGATCAGATTTCGCAGGAACAAAAAAGATACTCCAATTGAAAGTCGGGAGAAACTTGCTAATGAAATTGAGAGTGCGCAAGTAAACTATCATCTCTCTTCGGTTAATGTATGCCTTGATATGTACCAGATAATTGCAATCAATATGATAAACTAAACGGATGTGGTCAGATTGGATTCTTTATTGTGCTATTATTGGAGAATGGATTGGGATCATGTAACTCAAACGTATGGTTCGGAGCATCCAAGATTATAATGCTCAAGTTTGACATGAATATGAACGTTCAAACAAGATCTTTACAGAATCAAGTTGAGTCATTGCCTTATTGGTTCAAGTACCTATCTATATATTTATATTTATTTTGAATAATCGGAGAATGAGTTACAAAAACATCGTGATTCGTGTCACGTTGCTGAATAAGTTTTATAATGAGTGCAAATTATATAGACAGTGCAACTTACACATTTTAAACACTTGAACAGACTCACATAACATGGCCTCCCAACACAATGTGCAGTATATGTGGAGCCCGAAATTTGTGTAATGGAGTGGAATGTTGCATGAACTTGGATATGGTTGAGCAGGTGCAGACATCTGATGAGGGTGAGTTTGAATAGAATATCGAGGAAATGGGAACACCCCAGAATGTTTACGAATATCAACACATATTTCCTATGTAGCATCGACAAGGACACATCACTTGCATATATTTTTAAAAAACTAGAGGAATGACAAGTTGGAGCACGTTTTAAAAAATATAATATGAATTAATGTAAAACATGTTGTCAAGAAATCCAATCGAATTTGTTTATATAAAAAGTTAAGACTAACTAATACATTTTAAAAAGCATTCGATCATTAATGTGTCTTCATAGTCAATAAAACATCTCCCCCCACATGAAAAATAAGACTTAACCAAGTCAATTATAGTCTACTATTACGGCTAACACCCTGACTTATCACGTTCTTTTAGTGTCCCGATAGTGTCCAAACAATAAACTCTGATAAAAATATATATATATACTTTGCTTTTGAGTGCGCAATCCAAGTCCAACAAGCATCCCTAGTCTCAACACGGGTACGTGAACCCCAACCAAGTATCCATGCTACATAGGTAGTTTACATCTTGTATACCGTAAATTGGTGATTCCTGATTGTCTTAGTACTACGTTCAGCTCTTGAAAAGTAGGAATCAGAAAAACATGTTTGTTGAGTTAAAGTCCAACTACTATATCAACATGTGTAAGGTGCTTTATTCATTTTGAAGGATCCATGTTAACTCAGATGTCTAAAGTGTGTGAAACTTATAAAATACATTCAGCAAGTTCTCCGTGTTAATAATAATATATTTATGTGATGTAGTTTATATCAGCGAGTCAAAATAGTAAGTGCCAGAATAAAACTGAAAGGCATATGTCGTTTGTACCTCTTTGAATGAGTAGTCACCATGCTTCCCCTCCTTGCGTTTGCTTGCTCTATGCATAAAATTTGGCAGGTGGGTGTCACATGGCCTCAAAATGATTTAGAATAAACCATTCTAGAGGCAATGAAGACAACCAAAGAACAACTGCTTGGGAATAGGATAACGGAGAAATAAACCAAGAACGACACAGGACAACCAGGAAGGAGAGCCGGGCAAAACCCCGTGCCATCTCCTTCCAAAACACAAAAAAGATAATTTTATTAGGTACTTGTTGACCTGCCATGCAAGCGCACCTGACATGGCAAAGGTCCGGTGACATCCATTTTGTAACTCACATCTCGATTTTTTCACACTACTTTCCACACGCCCATACAAACTACTTTACTTACAGAATTAATGTATGCTTGGAGCATGATAGAAAACATCACCATGGTAAAGCACAACAATAAGTTGGCATCCAGAAAACCCTTTGTAGTCCTTCATTTGTTTTCCGCAAGCCGTCAGCAATCCTTTCAGAAGGAAAAACAAGCAGATCTCCATTAATTGCATCGATCAAACAGCACCAGATTAATTAAACAATGGAATCAGAAGGAGAACAGAAGCAGATCTCCATTAATTGCACCAATCAAACAGCACCAGATCTCAATTAATTAAACATTGGAAGTTTCAGTCAACGCATCCAGGTTTCCAGCCCTGCAAAAGTATACAAAGGACACACTTCATGAATTAACAGGTCTAAACAATTAAATAGCAAAACATACCGAGGTATACCATATTTGTACAGAGTCGAATGAAATTTCGAAGAGAAACCACGGCATCAATGGAAGAAAAAGAGGGAACACCCTATATCATGGACGTTTATTTAGGGAACCCCATTTCAATTGAATACACGAGGAAAAATCAAGGTAGCTGTACTCAAGTTAATAAAGTTATTTCATTGTAATTAGACGAAACAAGAACAGAATCACGCTCTGTAGGATTTGAACCTACGACATCAGGTTTTCAAAACCTACGTTCTACCAAACTGAACTAAGAGCGTTTTCTTATCACAGTAGATAGGACTGTCAAGAAAAGTATTCTTTTTGGTCTCTATTGATTTATGAAGACAGCTCACACTTTCAATTTGCTTTAGCTACCCAAAGAACTGTAACAACCAACGCTTTACTTTCAAAGCGTTGACCAACAAATCCAAAGAGAAACCACGATTAAGCATCAAACAGAATTACCAAAGTACGGGCTTAATGGTAGAACAGATCCAGAAATAGAGTCGATAGCATTCGATCGAAAGAGATTACAAGAGTCACAGTTTCACTAACAACACCGCGCATAAATCAAGCGAATAATGGTTTATTAATAGATTTAATTTCATGTCATCGTGGAAGAGCGGACAATATTAGAGACCACTTTAGTAACAAAGCTTCATAATTTTGTTTCCACCAATTGGCGTTCTCCCTTTCTATATTAGAAATAGATGGTTTCGAAAGAGATTGAACACAGACAAAACAAACAAGCATGCGAAACTGAGCATATCTTCAAAGCCTTAACACTTACCTATGGAAGTTCCAAATCGAAACACGATTCGGCATCAGGCATCGAGATCTACAAAGGGAAAAAAAATAAAAAAATTACTCCGGTTAGTTAAAAGTACAAAAACCACAAGAAAAAAAAAAAAAACAAGTAATTGAAGGAGTTATAACAGATAATTCAC